>JZKD02S0261513.1:105279-151622 GCA_000966675.3 Picea glauca
AGGCCGAAATGCAAGGAAGGATAAATTCTTTTGATGGTGCTTTCTAAGGTATGTTATTTTCAGGTCATCTCACCATTTTCGCTATAATTTTTTTTTCTATAATGCTTCAGATCCTGAAATTTATATGAAAGTGAGAAAACATATCCAAGTATCCGTGGTTCAAAATTCAGCTTGTGGATCGTTGTATTTTGGGAGTTACACTCTGTGGAAAATAGGGTTTGTGGCCAGTCCTGAAACTAGTTAAAATCAGGTGTTTCGGGTAAAAACGTCATAACTTCTTCATAACAGATCCAAATTTGGTGAGGCAAAATTTGATGGTTAGGGTACAGTCTGTAGTATGCTGTGTAATAGTTTCCGATCATTTCATCAATTTTTTTGTGCAGGGAACTCTCTACAAGGTCTCTCTCTAGAATAATCCAGAATTCAGCAAGGTATGCCATTTTTACTATAAATCCTTTTATGAGAGGTTCCAAGTAGTGCCACTTGGAGGAATTGTATAAAACACACTCACGAAAATTGTATATCAGTTTCATATCTTTATACATTACAGGGTCAAAGTTATGATTACTTCAAGTTAGGGTTGTTGACTAATCCAAAACTAGCCATGTGAGACTAAAGAAAAGTTTGATGAAAATGATAGTCTCTTGTTTTTAAAAGTTAAGGAAGGTTTGCAGGAATGTGACCATATACACCAAGTCTATTACAGAGCTACAAATAAGATTTTGATGATGAAATTGATGAGGGCTTTTGGTTGAGGTACATGTTGAGTACATGGTTGAGACAAGTAGTTGATGAATTAGCACATACATGAGGTGTATAGTTGATGATGTTGGTACATATTGATGAGTCATTGTTGATGAGTGGTTGAAACATGATTGGTATATAATTGGTACATGGTTGGATGCACTTGTTTATGGTACAGGTTGATTACAGGTTGTTTGGCATAGGTTGGTGCATGGTTGATGCTCTTGTTTATGGTACAGATTGATATCTGTTGATGATTGTTGCCTCATCTCAGTTGGTGCTGAGAATGCAAGATGAGTCTTTCATATAGAGCTGGTGCTCTTATAGAGTTGTACTCTATTCATTTGTTGTTGATAAACCCCAAGGATTGTAGTTCGTAATAAAAGAAAAATTGTACATACATCTTGTGTTCCTTGTGTTTATTGTGGTGATGACTTGTTGATGATATATTGTTGATATATGTTGTTTATATGTGCTCACATATAACTGGTTATAAATGAAAACAATGGGTAATGAATAAATGTTGAATGCTAATTGATGAGTTTTTGTGCAAAAGGGAAGTTTTGGGAAAAGAGCCCCACACTCATTCACCCCCCCTCTAAGTGTGGTAGGTGTGTCCAATAGTTGGTTGCACTTGTTTATGGTACAATTTGATTACAGGTTTTTTGGTATAGGTTTGATGCATGGTTGATGCACTTGTTTATGGTACAGGTTAATTACAGGTTGAGGTACAGGTTGATGCATGGTTCAGGTTTATTGGTATAGGTTTACAATGGTATATATTACAGTGATATTGTGACAGTGGTTCCATCATTCTACTTCTACTTCAGGACGGTTGGATGGGGCAAGGATAGGTGGTTGTAGCTGGAGAACATAGGGGGTTGTAGCCTCCTTCTGGTTGTAGCCAGATAATTGGGGAGTTGGAGCTTCCCTCAGGTTGTAGCCTAAGAAACTAGGGGGTTGGAGCCTCCTTCCAGTTGAAACTTGAAAACAAAGGAATTTGGTGCTTCCAATGAATGTAATTCTTCAACACATATAAGAAAAAGCATTCTATGGTTTTCTCTCGCTTTGGGTTTCCACGTAAAAAATTCGTGTACTGTGTATGTATATGATTGTTCATTTGTTGATTTCCCGTCATTGGATGATAATTCTACATTGATATAACACTTGGATTATTTTGTTTAAAAAGGATTATAATTTCTCTATTACTGATTCACCCCACCTCAGTAATCCAATGGTCTCGCTCGAGGAGAAGGTTAAATTCCAAGGGGTCATGAAATACCATCATATTGGCATAGACTTCTTTTCATCTCAAAGTAACCAAAAACTAAGGAAGGATCCCTAAAGGTTGACTAACTCTTCTATCAAAGGTCAATAGATTTTGAGTCACGGGCGCAAGTTATGGGGAACCAAAATATTGCCAAGAATTTATGGATAAGATGCTAACATAAGCACCTTCGTCTATTACAGTGTTAGGAATATTCCTATCACAAACCTATACGGTGATTTGGAAAGTCACATAAGAGGCAAGATGATTTTCTATCAAATGATTCCAATTAATAGAAATCATCTTATTGCTTGAAGGGGGTGCCATCAGGATGGGAGTAGTGCCCCCTTGTCTAGGTGAATCGGTATTAATGAGGTAGAACTGAGTGACATCCTCACTCTTTGAATGAGAAGTGGGATTGATTGGTGGTGGAACCGGATTGACCACTTTGATTTCACTCTTCAAAGGAGGAGTGGGATAAACCAATGGAAGAACTAGATCGACCACTTTGTCACTCTTCAAGGGAGGAGTGGGATCGATTGGTGACGGAACTGGATCGACCACTTTGGAAATCTTCAGATGAAGAGTGGGACTGACTGATGGAATAACTGGATTAGTCACTTGGGTTTCACTTTTTTAGATGAAGAGTGGGTCTGATCGATGACGGAACTAGATCAAATACTTGGGTTTGTGGTTCAATTGAGGATGAAACTATATTGACCACCTAATCAACCAGATTGACAGGGGATGGAACTAGATTGACCATTCCATCAACTAATGATGGTTTGGAATAAATCTTATGATAAGCAGTTGGAAGTTGAATCTTTTCCAAAAGATAAGAAGCCTTGTCCATATGAGGGTAAATGTGAGAGTAATGATCACCTTCACATAACAAGCAAGAAAATTTGACAGTTCTATTCTTATTACCAACCTTAGTGTCACTATCTGATAAGGTGTCACCACCATGTACCATAGGGGATGATGACATGGAAGACCACATTTATAAGACCTTGGAGAGACCACCCTTAGAAAGTGGTCACCCTTACAAAAACTGCAAGGGAATTTGGGTTTAGGATTCTTTGTTTTGATCTTGTTGAATTTATCAACATTCCCAGTACGATTAACCATAGCCGGTTGCTTGAATCAAACATGATCTGTTGTAGTTGGAGTCTTGGTCCCTTTCTAGTTCTTCTTCTTCTTCTCTTTCCATTTATTCTCCTTCTTATCAACCTGGATACTCACTTTAGATATTTCACTAGGAGAAGAAGGAGAAAGGGAAGGATACCTGATGGGTGAAGAAGGAGAAAGGTTGACATGAGGTTGATGTGTGGGTGTTGTGATTACATCTGAAGCATTAGGTGAATTCAAAATCACTGGGAAGATTCAATATCACTGGAGTGGGGAAAAACCAAACTGGTAATCCGATCGTGAGTCCCGAAAGACTCAGTGTGGTAATCCATAGAGGACCAATGTTTCCAAAAGAAAGAAAGGAGAAAGGTTCCCCGGGAAAATGGGTTCCTCTGTTGGTACTCCTAGGAGTTAAATCCATTGACACTAACTCGACCTAAGGTCCACTAAGGAAGAAAAAAAACAAATGCAACAAATATGAGAATCAAACAATCAAGCAAACCTCCCCACAATGAAACCACTAGTTGGTGACGAAATCCAACATTCAAGATCAATATAGGAAGGGGTTGGGATAGAGAGGGTGGATCAGTTATGTTGATGACTTTATTAACATACTTACGCCTTGGTGCAAGCTTCCACACAATAATCATGGATTTACCCTCCAAGGAGCCCAAGTGAGTTTGACCAATTTATGTTCCAAGTACAGTGAATACTTCCCTTCATTGTCACCTCATGTAAGGACCCTAAATATTATGGCTACTAATGTCACCAAATCGAAGTCAACCTTTGGGCGGGTACAGTCAACAGTTGATTCTGAACGTATGGGTAGGATAATAAGTCCAAAATCCTTCAAGAGAACCGAGGACAAGTGGACCAATAGAACTCCATAGGACCCTGAACAAATTTGGAATTCACAAAGCATCGATACCAAATGAAGATAGTTGGACCTCAAGAACAACCCCCAATATATGATCCAACTATTTCTAACGGTTAAGCCTCAGAGGGATAATATTCGTTTCTCTCCTGAACGAGACCTCGTGCGTAACCACTATGTGAGAGGGGGATCCTAGCTATGTGTTGATAAAAAGATATGAAATGATATTACTCAAGAATTTTCAGACTTTACTTGGATACATCAAAGTAGACAGGAATATCATCCTATGTTTATAGCCAACAAAAATAACATTTTAACTCACAAGTATTAATTACGAGTGCTTAGGCTAGTCTTTTATCAACAAAAAACTTGCTGGAAATTCACGTTTTATGTAATTTTATGAATATAACAGTTGTTTATATAAATGTAAGAACATAAGTAAAGACACCAAGATGGTAATCAAGCCAGATGAGACATAAAGCAATCATTTATTTCATTCCAATTCACCAAAGAGTCATTTTCTTTACAAAATCTCATACAAAATCCTAGACCAAATTCAAACTTAGACATCCCTGATGGAACATACAAAAGGACCTCTGACAGAAAACCAAAAATGAAATCTAAAAGATGGATCAAATTGCCACAGATTGCTTCCCAGTCAACTCTGCACAATAGCCTTTAACAGTCATGAAAACTAATTCAAAAACAGTCAAGTCTACACAGACTATCAAAGATATATCAACACCTTTGAAAAGTAAGTGTCTGAATGATTTGATTTATCCCTTAATATTGTTGTCTACAATAAGACCCTACTATCATAAAAGAGAATTAGGCTTGTGATGAATATATGAATGAATGAAAACTGAACCATCTCAACATAAACTCAAAAAAAAAAACTTAGTATTCTTCTGCTTCTATCCTTCTCTTGTTCCTCCCTTTCCTTTTTCTTTTAACAAATTAGAATTGGGTGAAGAAGTTTAACCAATTCATTAGTTAAAGTAATTAAAAGACTCAACTAACTTTAGTTAGGGGGAAGAGTAATAATTATAATAAGGGCCATAATAATAATAACTAGTGGGCATGACCCCTTGTGACTCCCTTTAGTTCATAACAATCATAAAAAGAATAACATAACCATTAATTAATATAAACAAACCCCCTTGTGCCTCCCATCAACATATTCACTTTTGGCAAGTTAGTCTCATAAAATTTTAAATTATTTCAAAAATAATACTCATATATCCAAAATAAACATGTTGTCCAAAGATCCCTGAAGTCAACCATCATAAAACAATAGATATAATAAAAACTCAGGAATCATATTTCCCAGTCTGTGATGCAACCCTTCCTTGATTGTTTTTGTAACCTCTTTATTTTCTTGAATTTGCCTTTGGTCGTGCAGAGCCTTTAAGCCTAATTTCACTGATCACGTGGGAACAATCATCCCTCAAATGCATCCAGGAAGACATGGATTTGTCAGAGCCATTGGAGGGTGAGGAGGGGGCAACAATGGCTTTTCCTTTATCAAGGGCATGGTGGGACTCAGTTTTCAATATCTTGCTAGCATGGGAGGATTGAAGTGGCGAGTGATCAGTGGAAGATTGGGTAATGGGGTTAATCGATGGAGGAGGAGGCAAAGACAATTTGGGATAGCCACGATGTTGGGAGACTGTTGGGTGGAAAATCTCCTACCATCCATCATTTTTAGGGACCTATGGTTGTAATGAGACATGATGAGGTACATGGATAATGGGTGCCTGTGGGGCTTGGAAAGGAGTCCTTTCAGACCTAGGTTGGACTATTCCCTGCCCAATCCAATTGAAGAATCCAACATGAAACAATTGGCCAAGCTCTTGTGAATCAATGTCAAAATGTATGGAGAACCTAGGCCTTCTTGGGCCTCGGTTCCAATTACCTCTACCTCTGTTTCCTCGGCCATGGCTACCTCGACTGAAAAAACTCATCCTACATGTGTGATCAATTAGCAAATAGTATTTTAAATAACCATACATGACAACTCTTAAAAATATGAAATAGGTTTGGCTTAACAATGTATCAGACTCATGCAATCCAATCCATACAAATGGTTTTACTGCTTATCAATGAGCAGGGGGTGAAAATGATTTTGGGATATGCGAGGGGTTTGTATTGAGAGAAACATGATATCATGAGGGGAAAACAACATGGTTACTACTCAATGACAACAACAATCAAATGCAAAGTAAAATAATAAAACCTCAGTGAAATCCACACAAGACACTGCCACTTTCATCTACTTTAACACAAAAATTCTCTTGACTATAATCAATCTCAGAACAAGGAGTGAAAAAATGAATATGGGAGGTGACGGTGTTTGTAATTAGCAGAAAGTGAAATAATGGAAGGGAAGAAGAATGATTATTGTTCATGAAATTAATTAAGTGATCCATAAAACATTCTGTGAAAGGAGATGCATCAACCATCAATCACTTGGCCAAATAATAATTTATGTGCATTTAACTAGTTCAATGTTCATAATCAAATATCCAACATAGTGCCATCACAAGACAGTAGGCATCCCACACAATCTGTAAACATGATTTTCTTCCCTTATTTGCATCTTATAACAATTTCCAAACAGTAGCCATTCCACTCTGTTAACCATCATCATTTCAATCCACAATAATACTCAAAAGTCATGTTTTCAATTAACAATGAAGTCACTATTACTGTAGTTGGGCCCATTATTTAAATGCAATGATATTCCTTAAACATATGTAGGCAGTAACCAAAATAAGCAAGACCAAATTGCAACACCCAAATTGACAATTAAACATACAACCCATAGTAACCATTTAGACACAAGCTATGCATGGAGTAGTTCAATCATGCGAGTGTAACTCCATCACTATGCGAGCCCAATCTAATGTGACTGTAAAAAGATGGGCCATCCATTCCACACAATGAGGTATCAACAACAAGTTTGTCTCAACAAATGATTGGGATGCAAAAAAACGTGCTCAAAAACTATGTGAGTATCTCTGAATTTGAGAACTCAATCCATCTATGTTATACACAGTGCATATCCAACAAAACATTTCCACTTAACACAACAAACACACAGTCACAGAAATAACTCAACCC
The DNA here is from genome assembly GCA_000966675.3 of Picea glauca. Classification (NCBI taxonomy): domain Eukaryota; kingdom Viridiplantae; phylum Streptophyta; class Pinopsida; order Pinales; family Pinaceae; genus Picea; species Picea glauca. Next base: position 112,416 of record JZKD02S0261513.1, read on the forward strand.
ATCGTGTTGAGCCATCGATTTAATATAATATTGCTTCGATTTAGTCACAACGTGATTGACTATGCTGTGAAAAATCAGGTTTATACAATCAAATAAGCATAAAGATGTAGTGGATATATTCTCAACAGTCATCCAATTCAATAGTCATTTGGCCCCAAAGAAAACCATAACTACCATGCCCATTATTTCATTTTGAAAAAAACACCATACACACAACGTGACATGTGTGAGAAACACTAAGCATTACTAACCAATGCTGACTATCATCCAAATAATCATTAGTGAAAATATCAGTGATTGTGTATCAACCAAACAATTCATCACTGTTGTAAAAAATCAATCAACCTAACAAGATATAGCAACTACGCATACCCACGCATCATATCGAATTGGGGTAGGGCCTTCTCCATTAACAATACTGAATTATTAACCTAAGGAGAGTGACTGTGTACTTTGAAAGTGTAATTGGCAATGTAGGGTTTATCATTATTATTAGAGAGGCAGTAACCAAATGCCAAACCAACACGACTTCCATACGACCAACTGTGCGAGTCTGTATTCAAAGTAATCGACCATACATTCAATCCACAATAACCCGTAGAAAATTGACAGGCACGACAATCTCCTCTATAAAACTCCATACTAGAGGGTTAAGGGTCTACTATGTAGCCAACAACATGGGAAAAAAACCAACTCCTCATAATGATGGAACCTTTGAGGTCAAGGGTATGTACACATAGATATCCATGATTCATTCGTGGACATGTAACAATCCATGGCATGGGGCCATAACAAAAAAATTGAGGCTCCCATTCGGCCCGAAAATTTTATTTAATGCACACATGGTATAGCCCTCATGTTATTCGTTTAAAATACCACAATACTGAGTTGAAGACATGGTCGAGTTAAGAACAAAACACTCACTTCGTGGCCCTTAGTGTTGGAAACAACCAATGCCCAAGCGAACGAAACATAGTGCTGCAGGAGACCTCCAACTACTAACCCCATAAAATCCAAAGACTGGGTTTAGTGACAAATGTGTGCAGATAGCCATCCCCTCAGGAAAAAACAAAAACCCTCCAACAAAACCAACAAGGATAATAGAGAGCTACCACCTAGGGTGACCAATCACTTCCACGAATTCAATATTCTTACAAGAATAACCATCCACTCTTCATACAAGAACAAAATTCCACACAATTGCAACACTTAGGAAAACACAAACCCATACACCTGAGCCAGTAATCATTTCATAACCAGATCACAATCACGAATGGAAAAAAAAAGACATAACTTTAATCGAATTCCTTAAAATGAGAGTTGGCCAAGAGGTTCCTCCCTGCTAAATATTCAAAGCATAACCAAAACAACAAGATCGAACAATAGCCTAGGAAAATAATATCTGTCTTGCAGTTTTTCTGCTCAGTTTTTCCTAGTCTGTCTTGCAGACTAGGAAAAACTGAGCAGAAAAGGGAAGAAATCACCAAAGAAGGAGATCAACGCTCTTGTTTTCAAGGGCACAGAGCATTGTAGTTCTCTGATAAAAACTCTAGGGGAGAATTTATTATAGATAAACTCTATGAGATACACTCTAGGGGAGTGCTACCCTTCCCAGAAACTCATGACATTGGCTTAAAACTCAGAAAAAATCACCCAGAATTGCCAAAATTTTGTGAAATTATCAATGACGAGGGGAAAAAGGAAATAGATAAGGAACAAACAATAAAAATGATCTAGTGGGAACAATTTATATATGATCCAAGTAAATACAATTCAATTCCCTTCCCCAGTGGAGTCGCCAATTTCTGTTATGGGAAAATCCCCCTGCGGATAGGTGAATATCCCTTGGACTCTAGACCCCTATACCAAAAGAAAAAAGTGAAAATGGATAGTAACATTCCTTTGAATCTAACTAACTAATCATAAATAAAAGGATAAGGAAGAAAGTGTGATGCACCTTAATCCGATGTTTTTCCTCTCTGCTCCAACTTGACCTTGATCTCCAAACTCTTCAGCACCACACGATACCTTCAATGCAATGGACAACAAAAGACAAAGAACTCCTACTCTACTCTACAATATTAGAATAATCAAATTCATCTATCAAGATCGATAATCATATGCAACAATACACAATATTCAAGGGAATAAGCCAAGTAATATTGATAAGAACTTTAAAGAGATACTTACAAACTGTAGATTAAGTTACACCAACCTCTCAAAGTCCTCCTTGTCCAACCCTTTCACAATGCTCCCAAGATCATAATCAAAATCTTTCTCCCAAGATCATAAGTTTGATACCTCTAATCTTGTTCCGCCTCCTTCTCCATGGAAATCCCTCATTATATAGGATTTGGAGGCTTAACCACCATGGATAGGATCACTCATCAGATCCACTAAAATGGGATCTCCAATATATTTAGGGAGAAAATATCTCTTAAGGATTTTAGAGAGGAAATATCTCTCAAGGATTTTAAGGAGGAAATGTTTCAACCTTCCATGAGATCCTCAAGCTCTCCTAAAAAATAGGAAACCAAATGTGAGGTGGATTCTCACATAAATTAATTTCTTTTTCCTAAATATTAATAATTAATTCATGTGCACATAGTATTTGGACCTTCATATAATATATTTCTCCTCCACATTGACTAGATATTGTGAGATATGTTATTTCATGGTGTCGAGGTGTATCCAACACTTAGCAAGGTGCATATGACACTTTTATGACACTTGTGACAATTAAGGAGAGGTACCCAGGTGTGCAAATTTGATGTGTAACAATGGTGTAATGAGCATGAAAGAGTTACCAAAGTAAGATCGATGTTCTTTTTCGTAAATTCAGTCTCTGAAGCCTAAAAAAGTATAAAAAAATACATGGTAGAACTCTTCTAGCCCAGGTGGACTAAAGTATTATTTTTTCATAATTAGTCCATCCAGTCTGGAAAAGGGTTAAACTTATACTGGATATATGTCCTTTCAAACCATTTAACGAGTGTGAAACAAGACAAGCTCACTTGATAATATTTTCATGTTTAACTAATCTGAAAAGAGCTTAAAGGACACTCAGTGGGAGAGAATGAGTGTCCTAACAACATGATCCTATGTTCCAAGGATGTGGAATCAAATCTATGTTCCAAGGATGTGTAATCCATATTGACCTAAATTTTGACTACCACTAGGTTCCCATCGAATTGTCTGATGTATGGAAGACAACTTTCAAATCTAAAGAAGGTCTATTCGAATGGTTGATCATGCCCTTTGTCTTAACAAATGCACCAACAACTTTCATGAGGTTTATGAATGATGTATTGAGACTCTTCACCAAATATTTTATGGTGGTATATTTGGATGACATCCTCATATTCATCAAAACTTGGGTGGAGCACATGCAACATATTCGATAGGTTTTGAGCACTCTACAACAACACAAAATACATGCCAACATAGAAAAATGCTCCTTTGGAATGAACATGGTCCAATACTTGGGATACATTGTTGATTAGCATGGGTTATATGTGGATCCATCTAATATCCAATTCATCCATGACTAGACAACCCTAACCACACTAACCGAGCTTTGAAGCTTCTTGGGACTTGCCAAATTCTATTGACCATTCGTGTTAGGATTCTCCCATATTGCATGGCCCCAACTTTATCAATGAGATCTTGACTTCACCACCACCTATCAGCTCTTGGGTACAAGTGTGAATATCATTGTTTTTCACATTCATTATGGATTGTTATGCTATTTGGGCCACCTCTATGTTCTCTCAAGTGAGCGTGCAAAGATAATTTGGGAGGCTCACTACAGTCGGATGGAAGGACATTTTGGCATGGAGAAAACTCTGGATATTCTACATAAAAAAACATATTGGCCAAAAATTCAATAGGACGTCAGTAAGTATATCAAATCCTGCATTTCCTGTGCCATTACCAAGCCAACCATCAAGAATCAAGGATTATACACCCCTCTTCCTAATCCTGATAGGCCTTTGGAATCCATCTCGATGGATTACATGTCTGACCTTCCATCCACCAAGAAAGGAAATGATTGTTTATTTGTGGTGGATGATTGATTTTTGAAGATGGACATTCTAACAACCTGCAAGAAGAGAATCACAGTGGAAGATACTGCCAGGCTCTTGTTTGAACGAGTGTGGGTCCAATTTTGGATACCATAGACCATCATCTCTGATTGGGATAGAAGGTTCCTCAATACATTTTGGTCGAGTCTCTGGTCATTGTTGGACACCAATATCACTAAATCCACTTCCTTCCACCCTCAAACCGATGGCCAATTAGATGTCTCCAATCATATGATTGTGAAAATCCTACGTATGTATAACTCTAAGAATCTGCGTACATGGGATGGGAGTCTTCCCTATGTTCAACATAGCTACAACAGAGCTATCTATAACTTCAATAACCATAGACCATTTGAGGTGGGGCTGGTATTCCAACCCTTGGGTCCCATTGATGTTGCACTACCTCTTTCAACCACACAGACAAAATCTTTCCATGTTCTTAGTGAGGTCAAAAAATCTAGCAGATTCATTGAGCGGATTCAACACATCCTCCAACAGGTCCATGAGATTTTTCATAAAGATAATGCTAAGTACAAGCAATATCATGATCAACACTAGGTACCGCACAAGTTTCAGGTGGGAGACAAGGTCTGGTTACATTTGTAGTATGAGTGCCTTATAGGGCCCCATCATAAGCTTTGCCCACTTCTCTATGGGACTTACACTATCGCCAAGGATGTGGCTGAAAATAATTTTCATCTCAACACTCCCCCCTTTCTTGGCTTGCACCCAATGTTCAATGTGGACCTCCTTTAGCCATATTTTCCTATTGGCATGTTTTATAGGAAGCGTGTAATTTCCATTGATGGCAAGAACAACAACGATGATGGAAAAAAAAATCATAAGCTCAGGAGGAGAAGAAAACAATATGAAGAGATCATATCTCAGAAGGGAAAGCACAGTACAGAAATATGATCAGGATCAACATCTTTACATGAAAAACTGGGACCGTTGGTACGCATGCGTCAGATCAACGACATGGATGAATTGTGGAGAGAGAAAGAAGAATTAAATGAATCGCTATTTCCAATCCCGTAATTAGTCAAGACCTTCATATCTCATAGCTTCAAAGATGGATGATTGTGGTTGACTCACCAACAAACGCACAACTTCAAATTGCGAATCTTGGGTGACAAATTAAATCACTCATAAGTTGTTGTTCCACAATCATCCTTGATCGTGGATCTTCTTCGAGAGCCTCCATGACCATTGGATCACTTTAAGTGTAAGGATAAGATAAGTGGGGAAAAAAGGTTGAGAATTCAAATATCTAAATATACGACAACCATTGGATCACTTTTGAGTGGAAGGACAGGATAAGCTGAAAGATCTGAGATCTCAATCATCCAAATTTCCATCAGCTGTCAGATCAAATTAAGTGAAGGATAGAATTATATTATCCGAATATCCGTCAGCATTCAGATCAAATTAAGTGGAAGGATAAGATATACAAATATGTAGGGTCATTGGATTTAAAGACAAGGAAAAGAAGCATGGTAGACAAATCGATCCATCGATCTAAGATCCTGATCAATGAACAACATTCATTTTGGGTTTAAATATGTGAGGAGGTTACACTCTGGAAAAATCTCACTTCAAGATTTTTTAGTTTGAGATTTGAAAGACCTAAAGCCTGGAGAGACGAAGAGAAGAAATAAATTCTTGACCATCATATCATCCGAAGTAGATATTAGTCATTAGATCGTTTGAAGAAGATATCAAGTGCCAGATCGTCTGAAGTGAATCTGGTCCGTCTGATCTAGAACACTAGTTTGAGTTTTGAAGTTATCAAAGCCCAGAGAGCTGGAGAGCCGAAATAAATTCTCTACCACTGGACCATATGAAGTAGATCTAAGTCGTCAGATCATCCGAAGATGATCTCAAGCGTCAGATTGTCCAAAGTGAATCTGGGTCTTCTGATCCAGAGCGTCAATTTGAGATTTGAGATTTCAGAAGTCCGGAGACCCGAAGGAGATCTCGACCGTTTATCGAGAAAGGGGCCACAGAACTGTTGATCTGTTTGAAAGGTCAAATTCCTGAAGTGGAGGTAGAGCCTTCGATTGAGAAGGATAGGTGTCCACAGATCATCGACTACATAAGATTGGCGTATAGAGGAAAGAAGGGTTTGAGATTTGAAACTCCCGAAGCCCGGATCACAAAATAAATCACAGTCGTTGATTTAGGAAGGTCAGATATGATCCGTGTATCGTGAAAGAACAAATCTGAACTGTCTATTCAAGAGCACCATCAAGATCGTGAGATCAAATGTCCCATCACATTATGGGGATTGAAGGTGTGCAGACTTTAAAAATTTGAGGGCAGGCCGCAATCGAAACCACGGTTTTGGAGAAAGGACACATGGAGGCTCAAGGTAAATTGTGGGGTGAAACACAGTTTGATTTCAAACCAACTTTGGCTATGCCTGCAATTGCATGGTCACATGAGATCATCACCCGATGTCATATCAACATAAGATAGGGGAAGGAGATAGCACTGCTTGGCTCCACATTGGAGGTTACACATTGAAAAGTCAAAAAGGCCTCTGTGTGTATAATCCAATGACGTTGATCAAACATAATCTAATCAAAGGGTTGTTGTTTCACTTCATGGTTTCTTGATCAGTTATGATTCAATTACACTAACTGAATCATTTTTTGGGGCATTGGAATCATGGTTCTTCAACATTTGTTTTTCCCAACCTGGGCGTTGGATATTTGGAGTGTAATAGATGATGAGGGCATGAATAAAAGAGATATTTCGTGACAGAGGAAGGTTTTTGTTTCTCTGAAAAAGTAGTCAAACTGTACACAATGAATACTACAACATGAATTGAGGGAGAAAATGCAGAGATGAAGAACATAATATGGACAGAAAAGAAATGGTGAAAACAACAGACTGTGCGAGAACTTAAGTGCATGATAAGAAAAGAGGAAGAGCAAATGGAAAGAGACAGCAAGTGGAGACAATCATGAATAGACAGAAGAAAAGCAGAATTGTTGAACAGAGAAGAAGTGGTAAGCATTGAAATGTTTGTATTATTGCAAGGTATTATTCAAGTAAAGATTTAAAAACATGGTGGTAGGGTGGTGCTAGGGAGAACCATGGTCCTCTATTATTCAAGTTGGTGCTTGAATACTGGGAGTTGTAGCTTCCATCTAGTTGTGGTTGGAAAACGGTGTGGCAGGGTGGTGCTAGGGAAAACAAAGAGTTTTCTATGTGCAAGTTGGTGCTTGTATAAGTGGAAGTAGGTGCTTCCATTCAGTTGATGCTGGAGATCATAAGGAGCAAATATGATTCTTTCTAGTGGGTGCTAGATAATCAGAGGGTTGGTGCTCTCTACAAGTTGCATCTTGTTAATGAAAAGGTTGTAGCTTCATTTTGATTTGGTGCTCAAAGATTGATGATGTACATAACATAAAATATTGCCTATCATTCTAAGAAGAAGAGGTTTTCTCCCTTTATGGGTTTCCTCATGAATATTTGTCTCTGTTTATATCATATGTGTGATTTATGTTTACTATTTCTATTGTTCATGACTTGGATAATATTGATGATCACTTGGAGAAGATTAATAATATTTTAATAGGTCTAAATTTGTTTAAGCACAGTAACAAATGATTCACCCACCCCTCTCAGTTGTCTTAGTAATTTCAACAATTGGTATCAGAGCGATTTCCTTTTAGCTAAAGGTAGATCGGTAAGCTTAAACATGGAAAGTCATGAAGGAACTTCAACCAATAAGCTTCCTCTGTGTGATGGAACAATTGTTTCTTTTCAGAAGGTTAGAATGAGAACATACATTATGGCCTTAGTTGCTGATGTTTGGGATGTTGTAGAGACTGGATATACAAAACCTGTTGTGCTAGCTTCCAAAGATGATAAGTTAGATTTTAGCTTCAATGCAAAGGCAATGAATGTTAGCTTGACTGGGCTTGCTAAAGTTGAATTTGTAAAGGTAATGCATATTGATTCTTCCAAAGAGATGCGGGATAAAATCATTAGCAGTTATGAAGGAAATGATAAAGTAAATGATGCCAAAATTTAGACATATAGATTGAAATTTGAACAACTAAAGATGAATGAGGATGAAACAATTAGTAAATATTTCTTAAGAGTTGAGGAGATTTTGAATGTCATGAAGGGTCTTGGTGATAAGATTGAAGACACATTTTTAGTTCAAAAGATTTTAAGATCTTTGCCTAATAGATTTAATCCAAAAGTTTCTGCAATATGAGAACTGAATGATCTTAAGATTTTGTCTATTGATCAACTCCTCGGAACTCTAACTGCTTATGAAATGAGGATTAGTAAATATAAATCCACCACTAGAGAAGCATCTTTTAAAGCAGACAAGAATACTTATTTGGACTTAGATGATATTGAGGGAAAATTTGTGAGAACGTTAAAGAAAGGATCAGAAAAATACCAAGGCAAGCTGTCATTTAAATGTTTCAACTATGGTAATATAGGTCATTTTTCAACTAAGTGTCCTCACAATAAAAAGGACCAGAATCATGATGATGAAAATAAATACAAATTTAAGAAATACAGTAAAAAGAAAAGTTTGTGTGCAAACAATGAGAACTCCTCAGAAGACATAGATAGTGATTCATCTTGTGAAGATAAAGTGAATGATTTTATGATTATGGTTATGGGATATCTTGATGATGAATACACATGAGTTGAAATGGATGATGAATAAGTTTCGGTTGATATGGAAGGTGAATTAATCAGTTCTTTGGAAGAAATTGACAGACTTGGATTTAGGAAGAGAAAACAAAAACAATTGTTGATGCAATTTGAAAAGAATGGTAAAGAAACAAGTGAAGATTTTTTTTTTGTTAAAAGTAGAATTAGAAGAAGCAACATAAATAGAATATATTCTAAAACAACAATTAGCAGTGAAGAAGGTAATATTTGAATCTATGGAAGCTAAAGTAGTGGCTGTCATAAAAGATCTAGAGAAATTTCAGGCCTTATACCATCAGAATATGACAAGCATTAAAGCCTCAAAAGGAATAGCCACCATTTTGAATCAACAAAGGAATCCAAATTTAAAAACTGGTTTGGGTTATGAAGAAGGATCAAGTAGTGGTCAGCCAAGCAACAAATAATTCATCAAGTTTTTCAAATCTACAATCATTGACAACAACCACTCCGTAGAAACAAAGAAAGATAATCAACCTCCAAGGAGGAGTGAAAGAAAAAGTACTAGAACCGAATTTGTAGAACAAAGAAATAACACAAACACACCCTCTACTCAAAGAAATCATCAGCATGGAAGAAATTGACCCACTCAAAGAAGACAACCATTTTCCAGGTACAAAGGATTTTTCTATGGATATTGTTTTTCCTGTTCTAACTTTGGTCACAAATATGTAAACTGTTCTTTAAGATTTAGATATGAGCAATCAAGAAACACAAGGAATAAATATCTGCCTCAACAAAGAATGAGACAACCAAGTAACAAACAACCACAGGCTGCAAATCATGTGATGGTTGGTAAAAAGACACAGGTTAAGCATAACAATCATTTTGATCCTTTATTCGATGAACTAGAATGTTACACCTGCCATGATTATGGGCATAAAGCTGCAGAATGTCGCTTAAGGAACTATAAGTGAAATTTGAATCCCTCTGCTGTAAATGTCAAGGTTTGGAAGAAGAAATAAAATGACAAGTGTGGATTAGTGTTGTCATCTCACATATAAAAGAACCCTTGGTATATTGACAGTGCATGTTCCAAACATATGATTGGATACAAAATTAAGTTTCTGTCTCTAAGTAAAAGCAAATCAGGAAATGTAACTTTTGGAAATGATTCACCAGGAAAAATTAAAGGTAAAGGAATGGTAAGTCTAAGTAATGGAAAAGGGAAAGCTCAAGATGCGTTGTTTTTAGATGGTCTGAAACATAATCTTCTTAGTGTTAGTTAAGATTTTGATAGAGGATGTAAATTTGTTTTCACTTCTAAAGATTGTAAAATACAATCTGTGAATTCAGGACAATTGATTGCAAAAGGCATAAGAACAGAAAACAATGTTTATGTTTTGAAAGAAGAAAAATAAGAATGTTACTTAAGCAAGTATGATGAAAGTTGGTTAGGTCATAGGAGACTTGGACACCTAAATTTGATCATCTAATCAAACTTAGAAATAGTGGGGCAGTAAAAGATCTTCCAAAAATATCAAAGCCATATGATATTGTATGCAAACCTTGCCAAATAGGAAAGCTTACTCGAACACAATTTAAATCTAAGAACTTTGCATCAATAGAAAAACCTCTTTATCTTTTACATATGGATTTATGTGAACCATCAAGGAATGAAGGTACATGAAAATAAAATTACTTCATGTTGATTATTGATCATTATTCTAGACTTACATGGGTTGCCTTTCTGAAAGAGAAATCTGAAGCATTTGAAAAATTTTAAGTGTTTAAGGTTCTGACTGAGAATCAAGAAGGAAAAAGATTGAAGGTAGTAAGGTATGATAGAGGAGGAGAGTTTAGTTCAAAGGAATTCAAAGAGTTTTTTGATAAACATGGGATCAAAAGAGAGTATACTATTCCAAGGACTCCACAACAAAATGGAGTAGTTGAGAGACAGAATAGATCAGTCCAGTAGATTGAAAGATCAATGATGAATGAAAGGAATATTGCTCAGACATATTGGGTAGAAGAAATTCATACAACTATACATATTCTTAACAAATCTCATCTCAAGCCACAAAGTGAAAATACTTCTTATGAACTATGGTTTGGAAGACCTGCTTCAATCAAGGATTTTAAAGTCTTTGGGAGTAAGTGCCATATCAAGAATAATGATGAAAATCTTGGCAAATATGATGACGGGGATGATGAAGGTATTTTCTTAGGGTATTCTACAAACAATAAAGGATATAGATGCTATAATAAAAGGTTGCATAAATTGGTTGATTGTATTGAAATAAAAGTTGATGAAGAAATCCCGATATGAGATGTAAGCAGTGTTGAATCAACAACAGAGGATATAGTTGAAGATGAATATGAACAAGTCCAAGAATCAGAAAGATAAGAATCCAAGTCATATGAGGATACAAATACTTAGGAAAACTCAAATCAACAGACAACATCAAATCCTCCCTCCAGAATTGCTCAAAAGAATCATCCTGCAAGTCATATAATTGGCGAGAAAGACAAAGGTGTACAAACTAGGAGAAGGATAATCAAAGACAATGATAAATCACGTATAGCCTTCATATCCATGGAGGAAACAAAGAATATTAATGAAGCCAATAAAGATGTAAACTGGTTAAAATCAATGAATGGGGAAATGGATCAGATTGAGAAGAACAATACTTGGGAGCTTGTTCCTAGACCTGCAGATAAGAATGTAATTGGCACCAAATGGGTGTTTAAGAATAAAATGAATGAACAAGGAAAATTTGTTAGGAGTAAAGCCAGATTGGTCTGTAAGGGGTATGCACAAGTTGAAGGACAAGATTTTGATGAAATCTTTGCACCAATGGAAAGATTGGAAGCCATCAGAATGTTTCTTGCCTATGCTTGTCATAAGAAGTTTAAAGTCTATCAAATGGATGTCAAGTTATCTTTTCTAAATGGATATCTAAAAGAAGAAGTCTATATGGAACAACCAAAAGGTTTCCAACTGTCAGATAACCTTGAATTTGTTTGCAAGCTGAAAAAAGCCTTATATGGGTTGAAACAAGATCCTTGTGCCTGGTATTACAAACTGGATAAGTATATTCAAGACAAAGGGTTCAAGAGAGGAACAATTGAATACAACCTATATATCAAAACATAGGACAATGGTTTTCTCATTTTGTTGTTCTATGTAGATGACATCATCTTCGTAAGTAATAATGATTGATTAGTACAATGTTTTTCTTTTGCCATGCAATCTGAATTTGAAATGTCTATGATAGGGGAACTGTCATTTTTTCTTGTTCTGCGAATTACTCAGAGGTTTGAAGGAATATTTCTTTCTCAGGAGAAATATCTAAGAGAAATGTTGAAAAGGTTTCAAATGGAATATTCTACACCTATGAGCACACCTATGGTGGTTGGTTGCAAGCTCGATAAAGATGATATTTCACCTGATGTTGATAAAATAACATATCGATCAATGATAGGCAGTCTTCTGTACATAATAACATCCCGTCCTGATATAATGCAAGCTGTTGGAATGGTAGGTCATTATCATTATTCTCCTAAAGAAAGTCATTTAGCAGATGTCAAAATGATATTCAAATATTTGAAGGGTATAATGACTTATGGTCTCTTTTATCTTAGAAATCATAATTTTCAATTAACTGCATATTCAGATGTTGATTGGGAAAACTGTTTGGATGAGAGAAAGAGCACCGGTGGAGGTGCATTATTCTTAGGTGATTCGTTAGTAGCATGGCTTAGTAAGAAGTTGGGATCTATTTCATTATCAACTACCAAGGCAGAGTACATTGTTGCTGCTACTTGTTGCACTCAGATCTTATGGATGATAGAAACTCTTGTAGATTTGAAGGTAACTTATACGGATCCCATTCCACTTCACTGTGATAACACCAGTGCCATTAGTTTCTTGAAGAATCCCGTTCTCCATTCAAAGACTAAGAATATACCAATAAAGTATCATTTTCTCAAAGATCACGTTACAAATAGAGTTGTTTAGCTGAATTATATTCCTTCCACAGAACATATAGTTGATATCTTTACTAAACCATTAGTAAAGAAACCATTCGATTATCTACACCAGAATTTGGGCATGACCCTGTTATCAAGTTAAAATAGTCTATATGATCAAGGGGAGAGTGCTCATAGTATATATAATCAGGGAGAGAGTGCTTATTGTATCTTTGTTCAGGGGGAGAATAGAGTCATTCTCAGTTTTCTTTGACATTGATGTCAAAAGGGAAGAAAAGGTGTGGTGTGGATGCTATAGTTGGAGGTCTAAGTAGAATAGTGCAGCCTTTCAAGGTTTCCATCAATGCCAAATGGGGATATTGTTGGCATGTTTTACAGGAAGCGTGTGCTTGTCATTGATGGAAAGAAAAAAAATGACAATGGAAAATAGGAAAAGCATAAGCTCTGGAGGAGAAGAGAACAGTATGCATAAATCAAATCTTAGAAGGGACAACATAGTACATAAACGTGACTAGGATCAACATCTCCACATAAAAAACCAAGACCGTTGATACGCATGCGCCAGATCAACGACAAGGATGAATTGTGGAGAGCGAAAGAAGAATTAAATGACTCACTATTTCCAATCCCGCAATTAGTCAAGACCATCATATCTCATAGCTTCAAAGATCGATGATTGTGGTTGACTCACCAAAAAACTCATAACTTCAAATTGTAGAGCTTGGGTGACGAATTAAATTACTCACAAGTTGTTGTTTTGCAATCATCCTTGATCATGGATCTGCTTCAAGAGTCTCCATGACTGTTGGATCACTTTAAGTGGAAGGATAAGATAAGCGGGGCAAAAGGGTTGAGAATTCGAATATTCGAATATCCGACAATCGTTGGATCACTTTTGACTGGAAGGACAGGATAAGCTGAAAGATCTGAGATCTCAATCATCCTAATTTTCGTCATCTCTCGTATCAAATTAAGTGAAGTATAGGATAAACGGGGCATAAGGTTTGATAATTCGATTATCTGAATCTTCGTCAGTCGTAGGATCAAATTAAGTGGAAGGATAGGATAAGAAAATATGGAGGCCCATTGGATTTAAAACTAAGGCAAACAAGCATCACAGATAGATTGAGCCATTGATCTAAGATCTTGATCAACGAACAACATTCATTTCGGGTCTAAAGATGTGAGGAGGTTATGCTCCAGAAAAATCTCACTTCAATATTTTTCAGTTTGAGATTTGAAAGACCCGAAGCCTGGAGAGTCGAAATAAATTCTCGACCATTGGATCATCCGAAGTATATCTCAGTCGTCATATCATCTGAATAATATCTCAAGCATCAAATCATTCGAAGTGAATCTGGACCATCTGATCCAGAACGTCAGTTTGAGTTTTTAAATTCTCGAAGCCTGGAGAGCCAAAATAAATTTTCGATTGCTGGATCATCTGAAGTAGATCTCATTCGTCAAATCGTCTGAAGAATATCTCAAGCACCAGATCATATAAAGTGAATCTAGATCGTTTGATCCAGAGCGTTAGTTTGAGATTTGATATTTTAGAACTCGAGAGACCTGAAGGAGATCTCGACTGTTGATCGAGAAAGGGGCCTCGTAACCATTGATCTAGTTGAAAGGTCAAATTCCCGAAGTGGAGGCAGAGCCATCGATTGGGAAGGACAGGTGTTCGTAGATCATCAACTCTAGAAGATTGGTGTACGGAGGAAAGAAGGGTTTTGGATTTGAAACTCCTAAAGCCAGGATCATGAAATAAATCACAGTCGTTAATTTAGGAAGGTTAGATCTGATCCGCATATAATGAAAGATCAAATATGAATTGTCTGTTCAAGAGCATCGTCAATATCATGAGATTGATGGTCCTATCGTATTGTGGGGATTGAAGGTGCATGATCTTTAAAGAGTTGAGGGTGGGCTGCAATTGAAACCATGGTTTTGGAGAAAGGACATGTGGAGGCTCGAGGTAAATTGTGGGGCGAAACACAGTTTGATTTCAAACCACCTTTGGCCATGCCCACAATCGCATGGTCACATAAGATCATCTCCCAAGGTCACATCAACAGAATATAGGGGAAGGAGCTAGCGCTTATAGGCTCCACATTAGAGGTTACTCATTGAAAAGTCAAAAAGGCCTCTGTGTGTATAATCCAACGATGTTGATCAAACATAATTTGATCGAAGGGTTGTTGTTTCACTTCCTAGTTTATTGATCAGTTACAATTCAGTTACACTAACTGAATTGTTGTTTTGGGGGATTGGAATCATGGTTCTTGAGAATTTTTTATTCCCGACCTAGGCATTGGATATTTGGAGTGTAACGAATGATGAGGGCATGAATAAAAGAAAGATTTCATGGAAGAGGAAGGTTGTTGTTTCTCTGAAAAAGTAGTCGAACTGTAAGCAATGAATACTACAACATGAACCGAGGGAGAAAATGAAGAGATGAAGAACATAAGCTAGAGAGAGAAGAAATGGTGAAAACAACAGACTTTACGAGAACTTAAGTGCATGAGAAGAATAGAGGAAGAGCAGATGGAAAGAGAAAGCAAGTGGAGACAAGCATGAACAGACAAAAGCAGAGAAGAATTGATGAACATAGAAGAAGTGGTAAGCATTGAAATGTTTTTATTATTGCAAGGTATTATTCAAGTAAAGATTTAAGAATAGGGTGGTAGGGTGGTGCTAGGGAGGACTGTGGTCCTCTTTTATTCAATTTGGTACTTGAATACTGGGAGTTGTAGCTTCCATCTAGTTGTGTCTAGAAAATAGGATGGTAGGGTGGTGCTAGGGAAAACAAAGAGTTTTTTGTGTGCAAGTTGGTGCTTGTATAAGTGGAAGTAAGTGCTTCCATCCAGTTGGTACTGGAGATCATAAGGAGCAAATTTGATTCTTTCTAGTGGATGCTAGAGAATCATAGGGTTGGTTCTCTCTACAAGTTGCATCTTGTTAAAGAAGAGGTTGTAGCCTCATTTTGAGTTGGTGCTCAAAGATTGATGATGTACAGAACATAAAAGACTGCCTATCATTCTAAGAAGAAGAGGTTTTCTGCCTTTATTGGTTTCCTCATGAATATTTGTCTCTGTATATATCATATGTGTGATTGATGTTTACTCTTTCTATTGTTCATGACTTGGATAATCTTGATGATCACTTGGAGAAGATTAATAATATTGTAATAGGTCTAAAATTGTTTAAGCACAGTAACAACTAATTCACTCCCCCCTCTCAGTTGTCTTAGTAATTTAAACATTTCCACCATTATTGGAAACCTCGGAGATCATAGAACGATTGACACCAACATAGCTCAAGCTTGACCACATGGAATAGGAATCTAGTGATCAGATAGTGGATACACAGGTCAAGGGAACTCGCCTACAGAGGATCCAAATTTATCGTGTTGTCAAATCACAATAGCTCTTGCACCAAGGCAAGTGGCTCACCTAGGGCCAAATTCAATAGAAATTTCCTCACTTCATGGGGGAACTTAATGCAATGGATAACATTTCTTCCTAAGGGGGGAGGACTGATGAAGGTGGATATTGGTGGCCACCCACCTATCCCAACTAGCTTCTCTTCACAGTTTTTAGTTCAACACGTCTCTCTGTAATGATGATATTTGTTTGTAATCGTGGGTTCTGCACTTCAGGGGATATCTTGAAGCCCTAAACAACATCCAAGTGAAAATTGGTGGCTGCCCACCTATTCCAATTGGCTTATTTTGGTAGATTTTAACCTTGTACAATATTTTACTGCAAATTTATTTTCACCAAAAGAACAAAAAATATACAATGGAAAATACACACATTACATAGATATTTTTCCCCTGGAAACCCAAACCAGGAAAACCAACATATTTTATATGCATTCATAGTGATACATTGTTTAGAATAAAATATACATATAGGATCTAACAACATACAAAAACCTAACCCAATGACCTAGAATAGTCAAAACCTTAATTCCTTAAATGGAAATAGAAAACCGTCGGCAAAAACCATGTTCTGAAAAACCATCCAACAATTGACACAAAAATCGAGGTGATATGAAAACGAGAAAAAAAATGTGACACGTTTCCTAGAGGCCCCCCTCAAACCACCCTGCACACCCAGTGCAACGTAGCAAACACTAGAGGTAGTTGTGAAAAGAATGTAACACATACCCAAAATTCTCCCACTTGTTGTTTTCTTTTCATAATTGGGGTTACAAGGTTACATAGTCAACAATCCAGGGTAGCAATGCGCATGGATCATTTACACCAAAATATCTTCTCAGTGGTCACATATTTTGTTAATGAATTTGCAACATTCTTAAAAGTGTCCACCTTCATCAATAACACTTTCTTTTCTTCAACCATGCCTCTCACAAAGTGATATTAAATATCAATATGTTGTGTCTTTGAATAATAAGTTGGGTTCTTCACCCGAAACATTGCACTCTCACTGTCACAATCGATACTTACAACCTATTGTACCAACCCAATATCTTAACACAATATTTATAACCATATTTCTTCCTTACTTGCATGAGTGGTTGCCATGTATTCAACTTCTGTAGTTGAAATTTACACTACACCCTATCTTTTTCTCATCCAACTGATTTCTCCTCCAAACAAGTTAAACACATACCCTCTTGTAGATATCCTACGATCCAGATCTCTAGCCTAATCTGCATCCAAAAATCCATGTATGTCCAACACTCTGTCGAATCCTGGTCTTCCTTGGTAGCACAATCCATGGCTAGCAGTTCCACGCAAATACCTGAAAACCCTTTTTACTACTATCCAATGCTCCTTCCTTGGTTTTGACATATACCTGCTCAAAACTTCCACTGCATGTGTGACATCTGGTCTAATACAGACCATTGCATACATCAAACCACCAACTGAACTCACATATGGAACACGAGACATGTCCTCCTCCTCTTCCTCTGTCTTGTGACACTGATCCACATATAACTTTACATGAACAAGAATAGGGACCTTGACCAGTTTACATTCCTGCATATTAAACCTCTGGAATATTGTATCGACATATTTTCTCTGATTTAACTAGATTTTCCTCTTTTTCCGACCTCTTTTACTTTCCATGCCCAAAATGAATTTTGAATCACTGAGATCCTTCATGTCAAATTTAGAGGACAACTGATTTTTCACATCCTAGATAATCTCCTTGTTGTTTTCTATCAGCAACATGCCATCCACATACAATACCAAATAAATCAAATGATCACCAATTAATTTAAAACACACACTATGATCCTCTTTGCTTCATGTGAAGCCAAGTCCCAACATATAAGTATCAATTTTTTTATATGATATCCTTGGTGATTGTTTTAAACCATACATGGAATTTTTCATCTTCCATACCAGCTCCTTCTTTCCCTTCACAACAAAGCCTTCTAGTTGCTTCATATAGTTTTCTTCTTCCATATCCCCATGTAGGAATGTTGTCTTCACATCCATATGTTCTACTTCAAAATCAAATGCAGCAACAACAGGTAACATAAATATTATAGAAGTTAACTTGGAAACAAGAGAAAAAATATCACCAAAATCAATTACCTCAACCTGGGAATAACCATTTGCTACTAACTGATCTTTGTATTTATCTACTTTGCCTTCTGCATTTAGCTTCTTTTTAAATACCCATTTTCTTCCAATGGGATTTATTCCAGTCATCAACTCCACTAGATCCCAAGCCTCATTTGATCTAAAAATGAAGAAGACTTGAAAAACTTGAATAATTATTGCAAGTGAAATGTATGTGTTTAAAGCAACAGGATCAATTTGCAACACATAAATTAAGGATTACTTATGCAAAATACACATAGATAGCAACATAAACATTGAAAATAAACACATGTGCACAACAATTGATAAAGGAGTTCACCCCTCTTATGGGCTACATCTCCTGGTCCAGCTTCCAATGGATCATTATTATTAATTGCTCAAAAAGTTCTCAAAAAAATGTCTTACAATGCTCAAACTGACAAACTGGCTGCTCCACTGTCTTCCCAGCGTCCCAAAACCCCTGTTTGGGCTCTTTCGGCACCTCAATCGGTCGAAAAATGAAGAAGTTAGGCCTCCTGGAAGTCTCCCTCTTCGAGCTTGTTGTCTCTGGTTGTACAATTCGCACTCCCCCTTGAGTGAACCTGGCTCACACGCATTTTAAAGTGTATAAACTTGGCACCGGGCACAACCGCGCCAACAGTGCAAACCATAGGATGGTTAAGGGCGTGCTAGCCCCTAACCGCCTCGGCACCTGGGCGTATGGCGCATATGACCATAGGTTTGGAAAATGGGTGGTTAATTCGTTGAACCGCTCCAACTATTTAACTCCCGCGCTCCAAGTCATATGCCAATACAAAGAAACCATGGGCTATTCCAAGTCCCACGCACCAACAACCGTGCGTATATGTTTTAATATAGTCATATGGTGATGCAAAGAACCGTGACCATGTTTCAAACCTTGCACGTAAATACAACCATGCGCACCATATACGGTGGTCACATACACTAATACAGTGAGACCGCGGGTCGGGGCTTACCCCGACCCGTCCCCCTTTCCGTTTGGTATAACATTCAAACTTAAATATAAATGCACTGACTCATATGACAAGGAACAATAGGCGGCATAATGGTTAGCGGAGGCTTTGTAAGGTTTATGCTATGGGAGGTCCGGGGGTTGAACCCTGTGGACTCCCAATACAATTTTTACATATAAAAACAATGACCAAAGAATGAGCGACACGTGGCACCCTCGGGTTGGGCCACGTGTCCTCATACTATTCGCCCATATCGGACATGTGTCAACATGCTACTCGCCAACATCAACCAATGAAAATTCACCACGTCATCCACCTGCCACGTCACTGTACAGATGGTACGTCCCTGCCACGTCACTGTACGGACTGTACGGACAAGTACAGTCAACATCCAAAAAAATTTCCTGTTTGGCTTGGCGAATAGAACGCAATATCTTCTCCATACGGACTCCATTTTAGAAAGTAAATATACCGCTAGAATCAGGAAGACGAGACGGACACAATGGAATTGTTTTCATCACATTCCAAGCACTTTGAAAATTGAGCAAAATTTGATCCCCTGATCATCATTATTATCCAAGGATTCCATTTCTTCATCCATGGCCTTTTTCTATAGCTTTCCATCCTTTAAATTCATTTCCTCCCTCATAGTTCTAGGATCATCAACAGTAATAGACAAAGAAAAATTTGAACAGAAATCAGATGGAGTATACCTTTCTGGTAGCCTTATTTTTTGAACTGATCTCCTTAATACTAGAGTATGAGGATCTTATTCTTCTCATTATTTTTCTTCTATAGAGTCTAATTCATCATCCTTTAAATCAAACTCTATTTAATCCGGTTCTTCCTTTCTTGGAAGGACTTCCTGTTTAACAACATCCTTCATTTCTCTGAATACCACATCTCGGCTATACACAACCTTCTTAGTTTCTGGGTTCCAAAGCTTATAAACTTTGAGACCATGTTTACACCTAATAAAGATACACTTTTCAACCTTCTTATCTAGCTTACTCATATTTTCCTTTGGAACATGAACATGTTGAATTACTGAGAGGGGGGTGAATCAATAATAGAGAAATTCAATCCTTTTTAACCACAATATGCAAGTGTTATATCAATTTAGTATTATCATCCAATAGTTGTAGAGTAAATAAATAATGAAAAAATGAGCAATCATACACATACACAGTACACCAACATCTTTACGTGGAAACCCAAAGTGGGAGAAAACCACATAATGCTTTTTCTTATATGTATTTAATAATTACATTCATTGGAAGCACCAACTTCATTTGTTTTCCAGTTGCAATTGGAAGGAGGCTCCAACCCCCTATTTTCACAGGCTACAACCTGATTGAAGCTCCAACTCCCCACTTCTCTAGATACAACAAGAAGGAGGCCACAACCCATGTGTTCTCCGACTACAATCGAAAGGTGGCTACAATCACATGTCATTTCCCCATCCAACTACCATGATGTATAAGTAGAATGTGTTAGCGCTCTGTAAATTTTCTAGAGGTTGTTTGAAAGAAGAAATCTACGAGAGGTAACTTTATCCAACTGCTTTTGAAGCTGGGATCTAGCCCTTCCAACTTCAGAGAGGGATCTCTCTATATAATCTAGATATGTTTCAAATTTTTTAAATATTAGGCTAGGTAAATAAATAAGTTGGTTTTGTTGTTGTAGTGTTTGTCGAGTTGGTTGAGATARTTTACACATCCATTGRGCTATGGGGTYYWTGTCGTAAAGATRAAATCCAAACCAGAAAAACAAAGGAACCTTTCACAGGGCGRGATAATATAATCAMTRGATTCYTTAGTAGCATAAAYGAGGAATAGCRGAAAASATGAGAAAGACAATTACAACAMAGAAGCAGTTAAGAATTTCTTTATTGTAAAATGAGAAGGTAAAACAMTAAAATCTTTTTAAGTYGGAAACAGGGTATACGAGATAAATCCTGCAACGTTCGTTACTTCCAAAKATTAGATTTAGAAAAYAGTGTGATAACAAAGCGAGAATAACATTTAACTTAGAGAGAAAAACATCACCAGTGAATACACGCAAGAATCCTGTAAAATGCCTCTTTGTATTAATGGGAGATCTCTTAAAAAATATTACAGTTTGATAGCTTGTAGGGCATGAAGATAAACAACCCTCAATACTTCGAAAGATGAAGTATTTATAACTCAAAATTACAAACAATCCTGTCATCAAAGATCAGGACGTGGTAAATCTATTTTTAGCCTAACTAACTTAACAAATTTCAGAAATCTAGGAACTGCTTGATGACGTGGACTCACAATTTCATGTTGTTTTCTAGGTGGACCGTTGGTGAGGCCTCTACATGACCTCATCTAACTGGAAAAATGACTGGGCTGGGACAGCTCATCTGCTACTCAATCAAATCACAGAGTTATTCCCATCAGAGATGACTGGGAACGTTGACTTTGAGTAGCCTTCGATAAACTTCATCCATTTCTGTGTACTTGGTGAAGGTAGGTTTGGTGATGAAGATGTATCGAATCTCATGCTGAATATTGATGTCCCCCTGAAGCGCATCTAGAAATGCCTTGCCAGTGATGCTGCCTTGAATTCCTGAAAACTTTGAACTGTCCTTAGCCACATCGGCCAGTCTCTTTTTGTAGTCTTGGAGTGTCATCAATTTTTCATTAATTACCTTCAGACCAGGAAGACCTTTCTTCTGTAGAGCCTCAATTTTACTAAAAAACCTTTGTACTCCTAGGTCCATGGCCTGAACCTTTTCTTCCAGCTGAAGAATTAATCCTCTCTTGGTCAAAACTCTCTTGACCTCAAGGATGGTCTCTGTTCTATCTTCAATTTTCAGCTCTTCCAGCTCCTCCCTAGTCTTAGAATTCAGGAACTTGATGATTTCACTAGCCTGTGTTGGAATCTCTCCCAATTTTGATCTGATCTTCTCAATGGCCTGTTTTCTTCTCTGAACCAATTCATTTTTCTCAAACATGATCTGTATAATGAGCCATATCTCATTCATAGACTTGGTGATGTCTTTCCAAACACTTTCTTTAACCTCGGCCAAAGTTTTACCTGCCACTTTTTGCTTCCGGAGTTGTTGTAACTCTTGTTTGAGCTGGTCTGACACCTGCTTTTCCTTGGAGAGGCTGATTTGAAAGGAAGATTTGAGTTCCTGAAGGTTATCAATATCCTTTTTGAGCCTGCTAATCTCTGTTTCCTGTAGGTTCATCTTTTCCATAGATTTAGCCAATTCGACCATCTTTTCCAGCGATGTCAATGGATTCGTTGATGGGTCTTCTGTTATTGATGTTGTGCTCACTCCTGAAAGTGGGACTGCACTCAATGGAATGACCTCCATTGGATTCAATTGTTCTTTCTCCTTTATTAGCTTCTCCATCTTAGCTTCCATTTCCTTTAGTTGTGCGTTCTTCTCCATGATTAGTTTGAGCATTTCATCGTTTTCTCCTTTCGCCTCCGCTATTTCCTTCACCTGTGAATCCTCTGTGGGTGGAAGTTTCAATTGTTTCCTTAAGGAGGCTATGTCTGCATTTTTATTTTTAATCATCTCCTCGACTGCCTTCATGTTCGAGGGATCGTACCTGATCTTAAGGACCAATTCCTCCAAAGTCTTGATCCTGTTGTCCTTGGAAAAGGACGATATCTTCTCCAACTTCAACTATGTTTGGACGTTGTTCATGGACACTTGCAATTTGGACGCAGTAGTGGAAGCATGTGCCAGCGTATAGAAGACCATTTCCCCTGTTTTCTTGTGCAGATCCATCTGATTGGCCGGATGCACATCCTTAGTCTGGAATTTGAAAGTGGCCCTTTTGTAATCGGTGATTACCTTTGGATATGGAACCTGTGCTTGGAGGAATGCCATATGCATTGTACCCTTCTCAGTGTCAAATGCCGATAGCAGCCTATGTTGAGTAGTTGATGTCTTCTTCCATAACTGGGCGCAAGTGTTGCTGGTAAGAGTCTGATTCCTTTTCTTGATCAGATCATATTTTTCAAGGATGCTTAGCTTCGGTCCTACTTTGCTTGGCTGGTTGGTTGATGGGGTATCTGTAGATTTCCTTGGCAACGCTGAGGTTATGATATGTTGGAGGCTTGCACTGAGGGGCAACCTATCAACCTTTTTCACTGTAGTCGATGGGACTTCCTTTTCCCCAGTCGGGTCGGGAGTTGAACTAGTTTTAGACCTCTTGGTATGCAATTGGAATTCTTCTGACGACACTTCAGTGACAGGCGAAGAAAAATCTTGCCTAGGCCTTTTATCTTTCGAAACATGTGGTGTGGTTGTTTGCGATACAGTGGCCGGGAGATCTTGCTGTTCTGCTTCGACCAAAGTGTTTGGTTCCCATACTATCTGGTTTGCAAATTTCTCGACTTCGGGCCTAAATTCGTGGACATATGGGATATTCTTTTTTTTCACCCTCATCTCAGAGATAATCCCACGCGGATCGTAGTGCCATGGGAAACTCGTGAAGAACTTCATTTCCTTCAGCAGCTTGTCTGCTTCCTCTCCGATGCCACGATTGTTGCATATGAAAGAGCCAATCTGCCTATTGATTCTGATCTGTTGTTTTTTCTTTAGAGACACAAAATGAATATCATTGGAGTTTATCATCTTCCTTATGTACTCTAGAGAAAAAATTCAGATAGGCAGGTATTTAGGAAGCTTATACGAGGCCAACTCGCACCCATATACTCTGATCTCAGTGTGATCTTAGTATAAATACCAATCACCAGTCTGGTGTGATCTGAAAGATGCAGGATCCTCTGAACTTCATCATCAATCCTAGGCTCAGGCCTGCCACTAAGCATACTTACCATTGGGTGATATAATTGCTCGATGAACTGCTTGAAATTGAACTTTGTGGAGTTATGCTTGAGCAAGGAGGTCCATGCAGTCACTGCCTGGGTTCTACCATCTCCATCCATCTTCTGCATGGAAAAATCAAATTTGCCCGCTTGGAAGAAAACAAACAAGTACGCGAGTATGGAAGAATACCGGAACATGCCTTCCATGGAGAAATTGACAAACTGTTCGTGAATATTGTTCGCCAGGAATGTGTTGAAGTCAAACTGGGTAGTGGGCTTCTCATCGGTGGAGAAAATGGATAAAAATCATAGAATTGTTTCATCTACCCATTGATCTAAATAGTATCCCAACAAGGCACATAGGGACGAGATGATCTGGTTTCCTTTGGTCGAAAACATGGAAGAAGGATAAGGGGGATTTGTAGAGGGAAATTGAGTGGATGGTGGGAGGAAAAGCTCAAATATTTGAGCTCTTTGGGGGAAAGTCATCTTCTGGTATAATTCTGTGAGAATTTCAAGGTTAAAGGGTGATGCGGAGTTGGCTTGGGGTATTTGCATCATTTGGTCGATGGTTTCAGGTGCAATGAGGAAAATAAATGCTCTGGATGAGGAAATGATGGCTCTTTGCTTAGGAATGTAGTGGTCTTGGCACTGGAGGGAAAATTCTAGAAAAGGGTGAATCTAAGGAAAGAGATATAGGGGTAGGTTGGACTCCCAGAGTCCAATTTCGTCACTTTGGTCCAGAAAAACTTCTTTGAGCCATGACTAAAGGTCTGCGAAATCAAAATCGCAATTTGTATCTACGATTAAGCGATCTTTGTCATCCAGTGGAATCCTATCAAGGTCGAAGGGAGGCAGGAGAAATGGATTTTCCTCTCCTTCTGCTTGTTTTGACTTTGGTGCCATTACTGCAATAGTACCTGCAAAAAACAACATTATAGGGGATGACTGTAGGTGGGGGTGATTGAAAAAACAGAGAAAATGGTGTAAAAATTCTCTGGTGTGATGAGCGGGTAAATGGTGAAAGAAAGAAGAGTGAGGGTAGTTTTGAGTAAACGGGTGTCCGTTGGGTGCGGGGGACAGGTCAACTGGTTAACAGATAGGTTATCCAATAATAAATGGCTAATGGATCACTTAGAGTGTGATATGGCAGGTGACAGTGACTGAGGAATACAGATGGGTGAAGTGGCGATTATCGATTGGGGTAAAAATCATGGTGAGGGGGCTTGCCATGAGTGAATGGGGGGAAGGACTAACAAAAATTAAGGGATGTGACTCTTTTAGAAAGGTGGATGGTGACGTCAAGAGGTGACAAACGTATGTCAGATAGTAGGAGGTGGTGGGACTCAGGACCGTTAGATTGATGCCACGTATAGAGAGGGGTCCGCTAGAGGAAAGATTCCATTATGGACCCCCCCCCCCCACATTAAAGGTAGAACGGACCGGGGGGTCCAGAATCCAATATAGACCGTATATCCATGCGCTGAAAGTTGGGTCATCCAGATGTGCGTGGGTATTATCCGTGATTTTGGACCCCCCCCTCCCTCCGTTAAAGATAGAACGGTTGGGGCGGGTCCGGAAAAATATGACCAATGTAGATATGAGTGCGATTATCTAAACCATTGTTATATGAGTGGAGCATAAGTGAGGGCGCGGAGAATACATGTTCCAGAGAACTTAGGATAAGTGCATTTCACAGGTTTTTCCAAGGCTTTTCATGTATACACCACCATGGGGCTAGACCAACGCCATTTTTAAGCATCTGAAACATGGTGCCACATTGATCATCCAGTCAGTTTTATTGAAATAAAGCAACTAGCCTATATTCTAACCTAGCTTCCTATGAAAATTAACCCAGATTAGACTATTGGGCTAAGAACTTACTCTACCCTGGGGCTATCTGACCAAGATTAGACAGTTTGGCCATATTTATTCACTAATCTAACCTAGATACTTTGGCTAAGATTAAACGGTTTAGCCAAACTTATTCACTAACCCTATCAACATCAATTTAAAAAAGAACTTGGCCATGCTTGAAAGGTATGGACCAAGTTATTATTATTGCATGGGGCTTTATTGAAATTCTTTTATGCCCTCTTTTCTTTTTCTTTATTTTCTTTTTTCTTTTTCTTTTCTTTCTTCTCTTTTTTTTTTTCTTTTCTTTTTTCTTTTTAAATTATTTGTAGAATGAAAAATCATTTGTCAACAAAAACACTAGAGAGAGATAATATTCCAGTCACCAGTTGATCCTATAACTTATAGGGTGATAACAGAATGATGGAACCGCTGTCACGTTATCACTATGAGATATACTGTTGTAAAACTGTACCAATCAACCTGCACCAATCAACATGTACCAATAACGTGAACCATGCATCAACCATGCATCGACATGTACCTCAACCTGTAATCAACCTGTACCATAAAAACATGCATCAACCATGCACCAACATGTACCAAACAACCTGTAATCAACATGTACCATAAATAAGTGCATTAAACATGCACCAACCTATACCTCAACATTTACCATGAACAAGTGCATAAACCATGCACCAAACTTGTACAAATAACATGTCACAACAACTTGCCCAAACAACCTATCACAACAACTTGTCTCATCAATATTATCAACCAAATCATATCTACTCACCAATATCAATCACCAAGACAACTCTCAAAGATCTGAATCAACCAAGCATAACACAACAACTCATAATCATCACCAAGATCAATATGTGCTTCTAATAATATACCAATACAAATATGCTACATCGTCGATAAACCATGTGTCAACAATACTACTAACAAGTGCCTCCAACCATGTACCAAGTATGTACCAATCATGTATCAACTACTCATCAACTATGACTCATCAAGATGTACCAACATCATCAACTATACACCTCATGTATGTGCCAACTTATCAACTACTTGTCTCAACCGTGTACCCAACATGTACCTCAACCAAAATCCCTCATCAATTTCATCATTCAAATCTTATTTGTAACTCTGCAATAGACCTAGTGTATAATATCACATACCTGTAAACCTTATTTAACTACAACAAGAGACTAGCATTTTCATCAAACTTTACTTTAGTCTCACATGACTAATTTTGGATTAGTCAACAACCCTAACTTGGAATAAGCATAACTATGTACCTGTAATGAATAAAGATCTAAAAATGGTACACAATGTTCTTCAGTGTCTTTTATGCAATTACTCTAGACTTCACTACTTGGAACATCTAAGAAAATGAGTTATAGCAAAAATGGCATACGTTGTTGAATTCTAGCTTATTCTAGTGAGCTAACTTGTAGAGCATATCCAACATGTCATATTTGTTGTATGGATCATAAAATTGTACACATAATACTACACACTGTAATATAATCAATACATTTGGTCTTACTGAATTTGGATCTGTTCTGAAGAAGTTATAATGTTTTTACCCAAAACACTTGTTTTAGACTAGTTTCAGGACTAGCCACAAACCCTATTTTCCACACCATGTAACTCCAAAAATAAAATTACCCATAAGCTAAAATTTGTATCAGAGCTACTTGGATATGTTTCATCAATGGCCTCCCAATTTCACAATCTAAATCATTCTAGAAAAAGAGTTATTGCAAAAATGGTGAGATGGTCTGTAAATAACATACCTTAGAAAGCATCATCAAAAGAATTTATCGTCCCTTGAATTTCGGCCTTCTTTACTTCACCTTCCCTCTGAAATTCAACTTATATATCCTTTCGTTACCTCAGTCATCTGTAGATATTCAATATGTTACAGAGTAATTAAAATGAGAGAGACTTGCCTCTTATTTATACTTTCATGTAGCTTTCTCAATGGGTTATCTTTTAACCATCTTAACCCACTTTCCTTATTTTAGGGTTAACCCACTTCTAATTTATCCATTAACTTTATTATTTAAATAAGTTATTTTGTATTCACTTTGGATTATAGTACACTCATTACTTCACTCTATTATTTACCTTCTAAAATCTCTTAAACCACTTTGACTACTTTGACCTTTTGGGGCTTCTAAATGACTCATGATGGTTCTCCAATTTCACATGGCCATAACTCTTTTACCGCGAGGAGTTATGTGACGTTCCACATACCAATGGAAATAGAATGACATGTAATATCCATATAGAATATTCTTTCCTACAAATATATCAAAACTCATACAATTATCCATCAAACAAACTTGGGTCCATTACCCAAACCTGGGTTCTCCAACTTCTCATATCCATAACTCTCTAACCATGAGGTGTTATGTGATGTTCCACATACCAACGGAAATGGAATGACATGTACTATCCATATATAATAGTATTACCTTTAAATATATTAAAACACATACCATTATACATGAAACAACCTTGGGTCCATTACCCAAACCTTTGTGCTACTGAAATTCACTACCAGAATTTCTCCAAGGGTTGACATCAATCTACAATATCACTCTCCAATGGTTGAAATCAATGAAAACCAACAATCCATGCCAACTTACCATCAACCTAAGCCAACTATCTGACAATCTCCCCCTTTGGCATTGATGGAAACACCAACATTGATGGAAACACTTAGTCATGATAACATTCATGCTTATACTCCTCATCAATGTTTCTATCTCTCCCTCTTTGATATCAATGACAAAGGGTATCTCCCTTTGGGGCTGCTCCCCCTGAATGAAATCTCCTTGGGGATACTCCCCTTGACTGAACTCTCCTTGGGGATTCTCCCTCTGACTACATGCCTTTGATTTTTCTTTGTGTTTATAAGCCTTTGATTATTCTCTCTCCCTTCATATGAATAATATCTCCCCCTTTGACAAAGGGTATCACTCTAAAGTCATATCACTTATTCTTCCCTTGTGACAATCACTCCCCTTGGAAAAAATGCCTCTATGATCTCTCTCGAAGCATTTACCTTTGCATCTGATAAATATCTCCCCATTTGTCATCAATGGAAAAAGTATCTTTCCATCCGGGGTTGCTCCTCCTAACAAAAATCTTCCTGAAACTGATCTCCCAACCTGAATTATATTATTTATGGTGCTTCCTCATGTACATCTAAGACATATAAGATAAGCATTCAAAAGCATTCATTTTGGAGTAGAAATTAGTCCTAGTCCTTGGATAAGATACTCAAAGGCTTCCTGTGGAAGCGGTTTTGTAAAGATGTCTTCCACTTGTTCTTTTGTGCCCACATATTCAACTTTGATTTTCTTCTTTGCAACCTTTTTCCCGTAGAAAGTGATATTTGATTGGAATGTGCTTCGTCTTGGAGTGAATCACCGGTTATTTGAGATATTGATGGTGCTTGTATTATCACAATAGATTGGAATGGGTTCATCATATTCAACCTGTATATCTCTCAAAGTTTGCTTCATCCATAGAACCTATGTACAACATTCTTACACTGCAATATACTTTTCCTCGACCATAGACAAGGATATTGATGATTGTTTCTTGCTTAGCCAAGATACTAAACACTCACCCAAGTAGAATGTTGCTCCACTAGATCTTTGTTGTTCATCAATGCAACCTGCGCAATCTACATCTTTGTAGGCAGTAAGTGATATATCCTTTCCTTTTGGATACCATAATCCAAACTCTTGCGTTCCTTTGAGATAACTGAAAATCCTCTTTACTTCTAATACATTTGATTCCTTTGGTGCTTTTTCAAATATTTCCACTTGTCCAACTGCCTGCATTACATCTAGTCTGGATGTTGTCACATATAGTAAGCTACCAATCATCAAGTCTTGATTAATATATCAAACTATACTTTTGCTAACTAACTACTTTGGATTTGTCTTCTCAAACTCTACAAGCTAATCGAAGGATGGTTCTTTGTTCTATCACAACTATTGCATAGACTCCCCCTATCTAATATTCATATTACCTGGGAGTCTTTAAGCATGATGTCTCAAAAAAATTCCTACTCTGATGTGTATTCATCATCATCTTCATTGGTAGATTCATTATCTCTCTGAGCTATGACTTAATTCATCTGTCTGTGGATTCATCTTTCACTATAATGCCTAAAAGTACAATCTCTTGAACCTGTTCCTTATTTACCTGTCATTCTTTTCTTTTAGTTATTTTCCAAACCTTTTTTTATCCCTCATCTTTCCTTTTCTTTGTAGAATTTTCTTCATATCGTTTTATTTCCAGCCTTGCGATCTCTGGGACCTAGTCTTTGTTCACTTGTTCTTCATGTTTTGAACAACCATTGTCAACATACCAACCATGCTTCTTTTTCTTAGCTTGTAGAGAGAGTTTGCATTATTCATTTCTATATTGATTCTGCTTTCTTATCCATGTTCTCTTCTGAGGATCTTTTATGCGACTGTTGTTGTTTTGTTGTGGTTCTCTAGGAGAGATTGTCATTCTACAATCTATGGCCATGTGTCCAAAGTTATTTCACTTGTAGCATTTCACTTCAGTGCTCAATGATTCAAACCTGTTGTAGATTCTTATCTATGTTTCACTAGACCTTCTTGGATAACCATTTTGTGTATGTCTTTCAAAGTTATTTATGTTCCTTCTATTAGCTCTGCAACTTATAGCTTTATGTCCAAAATTATTGCATGCATAACATAAACCAAAAAATATAGTTTGATACCTGGGAGTGGAAGATATTTTGAAAGGAGTTACTCTTATGAATCCTTCTTCTTCCTGAGGCCTATTTGTTTCTGTTGGTCATCGATTATGAAATCTGAATCTTCTTGGTGGAGGAGTGGCCCCTTAATATTCCTTGTAGGTCTTCCTATCCCCTTTGATTATTTCTGCATAACTTTTTCAATATTTTTCTTGTTATGTTTCTTTGGAGCTTGGTCCCTTTTCTGTATGATTTTATCCAAGTTCGGAATTTTCATGATTAGGCCTTTGACTGCTGATACTGTCATCCAAAACTTTTGAGTTGTTCTACATATTTTTATTTTGAAGATCCTTTCTCAATGTTATAATCTCTGCTTCTAAATTTCCAACGATCATGTCTCTTCTAAATGTTCTTTGAGTTGTTCTTCAATTCTTTTATATTCTTCTAGTTGAACCTTCAATCCCATGATGATCTGCTCTAGTTCTTGAGTGTCTTGCTTCTTGTCTAGTTCTTCTTGTAGCTTCTTTTTTTTCCTCTTTTCTCTTCTTATAACTTTTATGGCAGTCAACAATTCTTCTCTGTAGTCAAATTCTACCTCTTCATATTATTCTTTAGTGTCTTCTTTATCAAAGTCTTCTACTGCCATGAATACAACTCTTTCTATCTCACTGTCACTGACTTCATCTTAATCTGATGAGGAGATGTATTATTTGGTGCATAAGATTTTCTTGAAAAATTTCTTTGTGGTTCCTTTACCTTTATATGTTTGTTTTCTATTTGAGTAATCTTCATCATTCCCCTTATTTTTCTTATGAGGACATTTGTTAGCAAAATGACCAATACTATCACAATTAAAACAAATCAATAGAATCTTACCTTTATATCTATCATTGGTTCCCTTGCTCAATCTCTTGACAAAATTGGCCATTTCTTCATCATCTTCCGAGATGTCACTCCTATTGCTATGTTCTTTTTATTTTTTCTTTCCCTTTTGCTTTGACCTTTTGGATGCATTGAAATATTCTTCTTTTATATCTGGATTTTCATGTTCAGTTATCATTTCATATGCTATGAAGATTTCATGTAGTTCGTCCATGCTTATTGATTCTAGATCTGCTCTTTCTTCTAGTACTCATATCTTAGGATCAAATCTCATAGGAAGAGATCTTAGTACATTTTGAACAATTATAGATTCTTTAATATCTTCTCCCAATCCTATGAATACATTTACTATTTCATCGACTCATAAGAGGTAAGCTGGAATATTCTCATCTTCCTTCATCTTTAGTTGTTTGAATTGACCTCTATAAGTTTGAAGCTTTGCTTCTTTGACTTTTGATTCTCCTTCATAAATATTTTGAAGTTTTTCCCAAATATCTTTAGCATATTTGCAATGCATAGGTTTGGTGTATACCGATTCACCAAGACCATTCATATGTGCATTTGTGGCTTTGGAATTATTTTTACAGATTTTTATTGCTCTTTCACTTGTTGGCAGAATTGTTGGTTCTTTGTATCCATCTACTACAGATTGCCAAATTTCAAATCCCTCTGCCTGTATATATGTCTTCATCCTTCTGCTCCAGAATGCATACTTCTGTCCATCAAATTGTGGTATTCTATGTTTGTACATGTTGTTTCTCTCCATGATCTACCTTTCAATTGTTAAACTGATTCTTGAAGGCACCTGCTTTGATTCCAATTGTTTAATTACTGAGAGGGGGGGTGAATCAGTAATAGAGAAATTCAATCCTTTTTAACCACAATATGCAAGTGTTATATCAATGTAGCATTATCATACAATAGTTGCAAAGTAAATAAACAATGAACAAATGAGCAATCATACACATACACAGTACACCAGTGTTTTTACGTGGAAACCCAAAGTGGGAGAAAACCAAAAAATGATTTTTATTATATGTCTTTAAGAATTACATTCATTGGAAGCACCAAATTCTTTTGTTTTCCAACTGCAACTGGAAGGAGGCTCCAACCCCCTAGTTTCTCAGGCTACAACTCGTTTGAAGCTCCAACTCCCCAATTCTCTGGCTATAACCATAAGGAGTCCACAAACCCCTATGTTCTTTTCCTGCAATTGGAAGGTGGCTACAATCACCTTCTGTTGCCTCGTCCAAACTCCCTGACATAGAAGTAGAATGATGGAACCACTGTCACACTATCACTGTGAGATATACTGCTGTAAACCCGCACCAATCAACCTGGACAAAACAACCTGTACCAATAACATAAACCACACATCAACCATGCATCGACCTATACCTCAACCTGTAATCAACCTGTACCATAAAAAAATGCATCAACCATGCACCAACATGTACCAAACAACCTATAATCAACATGTACCATAAAAAAATGCATCAACCATGCACCAACCTGTACCTCAACATGTACCATGAACAAGTGCATCAACCATGCACCAAACCTGTACAAATAATATGTCACAACAACCTGTCCAAACAACCTATCACAACAATCTGTATCATCAATCTTATCAATCAAATCATATCTACTCACCAATATAAATCACCAAGACAACTCTCAAATATGTGCATCAACCAAGCATAACACAAAAAATCATAATCATCACCAAGATCAACATGTGCTTCTAATAATATACCAATACAAATATGTTACATCATCCATAAACTATGTGTCAACAATACTACTAACAAGGTCCTCCAACCATGCACCAAGTATGTACCAATCATGTATCAACTACTCATCAAGATGTACCAACATCATCAACTATACACCTCATGTATGGGCCAACCCATCAACTACTTGTCTCAACTGTGTACCCAACATGTACCTCAATCAAAATCCCTCATCAATTTCATCATCCAAATCTTATTTGTAACTCTACAATAGACCTAGAGTATAAGATCACATACCTGCAAAACTTCCTTAACTACAACAATAGACTAGCATTTTCATCAAACTTTACTTTAGTCTCACATGACTAATTTTGGATTATTCAACAACCCTAACTTGGAATAATCATATAAACTATGTACCTATAATGAATAAAGATATAAAAATGGTACACAATGTTCTTCAATGTCTTTTATGAAATTCCTCTAGACTTCACTACTTGGAACCTCTCAGAAAAGGAGTTATAGCAAAAATGGCATAGCTTGTTGAATTCTGGCTTATTCTAGAGAGTGAACTTGTAGAGAATGCCCCGCACGGAATATTTGTTGTATGGATATGAAAATTGTACATAGAATACTACATATTGTACTATAACCAATACATTTGGTCTTATTA
The DNA here is from genome assembly GCA_000966675.3 of Picea glauca. Lineage (NCBI taxonomy): Eukaryota > Viridiplantae > Streptophyta > Pinopsida > Pinales > Pinaceae > Picea > Picea glauca. The sequence continues at coordinate 146,424 of JZKD02S0261513.1, forward strand.
AATTTGGATCTGTTATGAAGAAGTTATGACGTTTTTACCCAAAACACTTGCTTTAGACTAGTTTCAGGACTAGCCATAAACCCTATTTTCCATGGCGTGTAACTCCAAAAATACAATAACCCACAAGCTGAAATTTGGATCACAACTACTTGGATATGTTTCCTCAATGGCCTCCCAATTTCATAGTTCGAATCATTCTAGAAAAATAGTTATTGCGAAAATTGTGAGATGACCTGTAAATAACATACCTTAGAAAGCATCATCAAAAGAATTTATCCTCCCTTGAATTTCGACCTTCTTTACTTCACCTTCGCTCTGAAATTCGTCTTAGATATCCTTTGGTTACCTCAATCACCTATATATATTCAATATTCTCAAGTGTAATTAAAATGAGAGATCCTTGCCTCTTATTCATACTTTCATGTAGCTTCCTGAATGGGTTACCTTTTAACCATCTTAACCCACTTTCCTTATCCTTTTAACCATCTTAACCCACTTTCCTTATTTTAGGATTAACCCACTTCTAATTCTCCATTAACTTTATTATTTAAATAATTTATTTTGTATTCAATTTTAACTATAGTACACTCATTACTTCACTTTATTATTTACCTTGTAAAATATCTTAAACCACTTTGACTACTTTGACCTTTTGGGGCTTCTAGATGACTCATGAGGGTTCTCCAACCTCACATGTCCATAACTCTCTAATCGTGAGGAGTTATGTGAAGTTCCACATACCACTAGAAATGGAATGAAATGTAATATACATATAGAATGGTCTTTCCTGCAAATATATCAAAACTCATACCATTATCCATGAAACAAAGTTGGGTCCATTACCCAAACCCGGGCTCTCCAACCTCTCATGGCCATAACTCTCTAACCGTGAGAAGTTATGTGACATTACACATACCACCAGAAATGGAATGACATGTAATATCCATATAGAATAGTCTTACCTTCAAATATATTAAAACTCATACCATTATACATGAAACAACCTTGGGTCCATTACCCAAACCTTTGTGATACCATAATTTGCTACCGAACTTTCTCCAAGGGTTGACATCAATCACCAAGGGTTGAAATAAATATACAATATCACTCTCCAATGGTTGACATCAATGATAGCCAAAAATCCATACCAACTTTCCATTTACCTAATCCAACTGTCTGACAGAACATAGGCCTCACAGCCAAATACCTTGAGATGTGTGAGAGAAGGTTTCTTACCAGTCCATACCTCTTATGGAGTCTTGTCATCCAATGGTGATGAGGGTGATATGTTGACCATGTAACATGCATTACCCACTACCTCTTCCCATAATTATTTCCCTAACCCGACACCATTGAGCATGTACCTTGATATTTCCATCAATGTCTTGTTCATCCTTTCTGCAACTCCTATCTGTTGAGGTGTATATGGAGTAGTCTTCTTCCTTTCTATACTTCACTTCTTATAGAATTATTCAAATTCATTCCCGCATAAATCTCCTCCATTATCTTTCCTTAACACCTTAATTATTTTTTCTACTTTATTCTCAACAAGAGCCTTAAACTCTTTAAACCTGTCAAATAATTTGGATTTCTTCCTAAGGAAATATATCCAAGTATTCCTCAAGAATTCATCTATAAATGATACATAGTACACATATTTTCCCAATGATGGTACCAAAACAGGTCCAAACACATAACTATGAACTCTGTAAAATTACTTCCGCCCTCGTTGCAACAGAGGGGAATCTTACCCGATTCTTCTTCCCATATACTCAATGTTCATAGAAATCAAAATCCAAAGAGTAGTTAGACATACCTTCATCCTGTTAAGTTTTAAAAACATCCTGCAAAATAACTATTAATTGATTGAGATCAACAAGCTATCAATTGACGATTATTCCTGATGATGAATCTCGATTCGGATTCGAAACGTCGACAAAAATGACACCAACTGTGGATTATCTAGCAAACAACTTTGAAAATACTCACCACAAAAATCTAAAAACAACTATTTCCAATTTACTAGAGAATTCCAAAACAACGACATAACAAGGATCACTAAAAGAAACACAATCACAAGGTACATGACATTTTATCTTGGGAAACCCTCATGGGGGAGAAAACTCAGAAAAAACTTCCTCAATAATAGATTGCTATTACAATGCCAAGACTAAGACCAACCCACCAAGAATAAACTAGGATTTATCATGTGTCTCTCTTCTCCTTCTTGCAACTGCAACTTCCTTCAAAATATGTGCACTAGAAGTGTAAGTGAGTGAGTGAATAAGTGAGCCACCATCCTCACTTATAAATACTAGTGAGGAGGTGCTATGGTTATGTCTCTTAACTTAGTAGGGATGAATTATTCCAAGAGTGCTTAAAATCACTTTATATACCCTAGGGGCCTACTTTACAAATACCATCATATAAATATGGTTTGACCAATCCACAAAAGGGGATTTGTTCGTTATACAAGAGCCGACATGATCAATCCACAGAATGAGATTTTATCTATAAGATAATAACTCAAATATAATTAGAATATTCTTTGAAGTTACAATATTTCAACACTCCCCTTTAACGAGAAGGGTATTCTACTGACATAACCCAATACAACATAATCAGGAGAGAGAGAGGGAAACAACATCATCAACATCTGGAACACTGACTGACATATCTATAAATCATCAGAATTTTTTCTCATCATCAATATCATCATCGTTTGCAACATGGAGCTGGAGTAGCATCATCATCATCATTTGTATGAAGTTGAAACATCAACATCAATTGGCATAACGCTAAAACAACAATATCACCAACCCAAGGCTGGTACAACAACATCGTCATCATATGGAATAGAATGAGGCAGGTGCAACAACAAAATTTTGTGGTACTCTGATAAACTGTCCTTACTGGACCTTCGGGATTTGCCCAGGAATCATAAGATTCCCTAGGATATAAAATCCTAACAAGATACCACATGGTACTTTGACAGATCATCCTTACCAAACCTTCGGGATCTTCCCATGAAACATAAGATTCCCTAGGATATAAAATCCAAATGAAGCTACCAGTACTGAAAAAAACTGGCATATACATGCACAGATACTCTGACAGAACTTCCTTACCGGACCTTTGGGATCTTTGCAGGGATGATCAATCCCCTAGGATATAAAATCCTAATAGAGCTACCTGCTTTTGATTAGGATACTATAGTATCATCAACATCACTCCCTCTTTCGAGGGAGGTCCTTTTGGAGAACACCAATATTGTATCAGAAGTACTCAAACTTCACATGAGATAGAGGCTTGGTCAACACATATGTAGCCTACTCATATATGCCAACAAATTGGAGCTTTACAACTCCTCTCTGCACTATATCACGAATGTAGTGATACCAAATCTTTGTGTGCTTCAACTTATCATGGAACACTGGGTTCTTTGTCATCTTTTTACAAATTTGGTTATGTAACATCCCCGACCATCCATGTCGGGCCACACTACACCAAAGAACTCTTATGTTCTCTCTACCGAACATACTGTAACATACTCAGGATCTAACTGAGCTATGCCACATAACTTTTTTGAACTATATGCAATTAAAATATATACACACATAACTCTTGTGGAATTTGTATATAAAATGTAAATAGACAAATACATTTCATAAAATGCATGGATTCATACTGAAATAATAGTAAACGTATACATGAAACATATACATGAAATACCCATAAATATACAAACAATTATAAACAAACATAAGATGAACCCATAAAATAAACACGTAAATGACAATGCAGCATGTAAAATTATCACACAATTAACACTTATCTTGGTAAGAATATCATCAAATGCGTGCAAACCTTCCATAAACCTCCCTGCCTTAGACCACCTTGTTCATCACTCTCAACAATGAGACACCCCCGAGCTAAGACTAAACTCCTCCCGAGTAAAGGAATTCCTAACCAGGCTAAAGGATCATAGACAATAGGAAAGACTTCGTCTCAGGTGCCAACTAAAACTAACAACCTATAGTCCCTCATTCCCCACATGCTTGTTCCACCTAGGAAGTGTGCCCCTTCTCTTCTCAACAGTCCTTCGGTTTCCCCACTTCCTTTCCGGATTTCAGCAACAAGCCAGATGGGAAGTCTCAGAGCATTGTAGCTGCAGTTTAACACCTTCAGGAAATCAATTCCCAACAATTCTCTCACCCAAAGAATTTCTCATGGGCCTAACAACCCACTTCTTCAATATCCCACGGGCCTGACAACCTGCTTCTTCAGTCCAACTCCCAAGCTAACCATATACACCAACACAAAATGGATATGGATACAGGTTCAGGTACAGTCATGAAGATACGAAGGATAGCTCAATGGGTGTGTGCATGCTCATGGATGATTGACTGGATGACTGAATGATGGAAGGAATGATGGGAAGAATAATGGAAAAGATGGGAAAATGAACTAAGTCCAAACTATATGTATGCATGTCCCCAACTTGACACTTGTCATGGTGGGAGCTACTTTGGCCCACTTGTCCCCAACTTTAGAACTTAGGATAAAATAATTATCCATACTTTATGATTTAAGAAATATTAATATAATATTCCTTTTTGGCTTAAGCTCCCTAGCTTATCCCTTTTCCTTAACTTTTAGGCCCCTCCCTTTCCTTAACTAGTGGATTTTAGTCTCCCATCTCTTTTATCATGGTCGGTCTTCACGCAACAATGTATTTTATATTAATTATGAGACATATACAAAAATAGGCGCACTAGCCTTTAACATCTAGGCTCTCCGGCCTAATCAAAACATAAGCATCCTAGATTATAATAACTAGCTCACCAGCATATACACAAAAGGCTACCTAGCCTCAAAATCGCGCGCACTTATGTTGTTGCACGCAGTATCCTGGAATGTGAAAACTTCCTCATTTTACTGCATAGTACATGCGTGCACTATGCCACGAAATGTGCATACAAAAAAATGATATCAAACAACTCACCAAATTAAGTGCATTTTCATTTACATTACAATTGGGTTTGGCCTAGGGATATTACAGGTTATCACATAGAATGGTAGTGGCTTGAACCTCAGATTTTTCTTTTAGAGAAGAAGTGATGGAAGGAGGGTGGTATCCATAAAGTGCCATAAATGGTGTCATTTTTGTTGCAGTATGAAAGGAAGTGTTATACCACC
>JZKD02S0261513.1:164946-191127 GCA_000966675.3 Picea glauca
GAGGGGATCGTAATGTCCCAAGACTGAGCCCCGGTTGTAATTGTAAATGTAACATGTTTCATAGGATGGTGAGCCAAGTGATTATAAGATAGGAGGCTTATGTGATGATTAGGCCAGAGAGCCTGGATGCTAAAGGCCAATGAGCCTATTTTTGTATATGTAAATACTCATATCATTAATATAATACACCGTTGCATGTAGACTGACCATGATAAAAGAGAATGAGGGACTAAAATCCACTAGGTAGGGAAAGGGATGGGGATAAGATGCTAGGAAAAGGGCCTAAGATAGAGGGATTATCTCTAAGGGAATAATATTATATTATTACTTCCTAAAAATTAAGGTTGGACATAACCTATGTTATCCTAAGTTTCTGTGGGAAGGGAACGAATGATAAGTGGAGCTCATGCAGCTTCATTAAGACAAGTGTTTGATTTGGGACATGCAATTATATTAGAAAACTCGTCATTATTGGGGGGTTTTCTTCCATTTTGGCTAGGATTCCCATGCACTCACACACTAATCCATGACCTCCATTATTGACCTCTGAAACCTGCATGCATATCTGGAGCCATATCCTATATTTTCTTGTGATGAATAGAACCTGTAGTCCTGTTGGATGGAACAACACACCAATATCTACCCGATCTTGTGCTAAACTTGTTAGTTATGAGAAGAACCTATTCCGAACCTGTAGGTAGTTTTTGTTTCCATCACCTGTGCGTTAGTTGAATTTTGTAGATGTTTTCACCTAAGCCTATTGTTGTTTACCTGAGAGCGAGACTGAAGAGGTGGGTTGTTAGGATCGTGGAATGAAGAGGTAGGTTGTCAGGCCTATGAGAAACTCTCTCTAGGTGAGAGATTTTGTTGGAAAAGAAGAAGCAGGTTGTCAGGTCTGTGAGAAAATCTCTCTAGGTGAGAGAGGTTGTTGGGGAAGTGATTTCTCCTGGAGGAAGACCAATATCAACTATAGTTCTCTAAGAATTCATGTTCAACCTATTACTGAAGCCCTAGAAGGGAAGTGGAGAAGTCAAAGGACTATTGAGAATAGAAGGGACACACTTCCTAGGGTGGGACAAGAATGTGGGGAATGAGAGGCTATAGGATGTGTGTATAAGTTGTCTCCTAGGAGGGAATCCTTCCTGATTCACTGTGTAGAATCCCATTGTCTTAGCATATCTTAGGAATCCATTTACTCAGGTGGAGTTTAGTCCTAGATCGGGGGTGACCCATTGTTGAGAGTGATGAGCAATGTGGTCTATGGTTGGGAGGTTAATGGAAGGTTTGTATGTAGTTGGTGGTATTCTACAAAAAGATAAGTACCATTTCTATGTTAATTTACATTTTGTGTATTTGAACATGTTTTATATTTATGAGTTTATCCTGTATATGTTGTACATATAGGCTTTACTGTTATTTCCACATTTATCTATGCATTAGAATAATGTAATTGTCTATTAAGTTCTATTTTTATGATATTCCATAAGAGTCTATGAGTGGTGTATCCCAGCCGGTCTATGGCTGGGTATGCTACATTTTGGTTATCAGAAGCTCATTGAGAATGAATGTGTTTTAGAGTATCATGGCCTCTTCTGGGTGGCCAGGGACGCTACAAAATGGTATCATATCTTGAACATAGTTGAATTTTAGTAGCATGCCCCAAGCTTGGGAGGCTGGGGGATGTCACAATAGACCTGTCAAAAAATTCTAAATCCATATGGCTTCACAACTGGTGGAACATGTTGAAATGCATTATGCTTCTACCGTGTTGAGAGCATTACCATATTGCTTCCTTCTTTTCCATGAAGTCATGGCTGGCCCTAGAATGAAACAACATCCCAGAATCCTCTTTCTATCAGAAGCAATTCCAGCCCAATATGAATCAGTATGACCATACAGTTTGAAGTCATGATCTCCAGTATAATAGAGACCATAATCCAATGTACCCTTAAGGTATCTCATCACATGCTTTGCATCTACAAGGTTAACATGTTTGGGATCTACTAGATAATGACTCAAGGTGTTTACAACAAAACATATATTTGGTCTAGTATTAGTCAGATACTTCAAGGAACCAATAATATTTCTATATAGTGTAGCATCAACCAATTGCTTCAAATTTGTTTCCATGGGTGTGTTCATGGATTTACATTCCAACATGTCAAATATTTCCAATATTTCAACTAGATATTTCCCTTTGTTAAGGAATATCTTCTCTGGGATATTCCACACTTCAATACCTAATAAATAATGCATAAGACCTAGGTATTTCATCTCAAACTCTACATGGATCTTCTTCTTACAATCTGTGATGAGATTTTCTTCTCCTGTTAAGAATAAGTCATCCACATACAATAGAAATATAACTTGCTCATCATTGATAACCTTGAAGTAAAGGTTATAATCAAATTTACTCTTGGTAACTCCCAAGCTCATCAAGAAACTATCAATTCTTCCACACCAAGCTCTAGCAGCTTGCTTCAACCCATACACATATTTCTTCAACCTGCAGACATGAGTCTTTCTATATTCAATGCCAAACCCTTATGGTTGTTCTGTATACACTTCTTCTTTAATAACACCATTTAAGAAGGTTGTTTTCACATCCATCTGGTGTACATTCCATTTCATTTTGGCTGCAAGAGATATGATGTTTCTAATAGAAGTGTATCTAGCTACATGAGAAAAATGTCTCTTCATAATCAATAGCTTCCTTTTGAGAAAAACTACAAGCTACAAATATTTCTTTATGTTTTTCAATACTTCCATTTGATACATGTTTTATCTTGTATATCCACTTGGAAGATACCACATCTTTGTTCTTTGGTCTGGGAACTACTTTCCATACATCATTCTTTATAATGCAATGGTATTCTTTTGTCATGGAATCCACCCATTCTTTATTTTGAATGGATTCTTCAAAGCAAGTAGGTTCCTTTTCTATAAGATAACACATCAAGGCCATATAACTGGAGAATGGATTAGGTTTCTAGCTTTGTCTCATGGTTCCTTTTGGGGCACCATACTTCTCTACATCTTGAATAAGTTCCCTTTCCCAAGCTATCTTTCTCTTGTGAGAGATCATCATCTGGGGAGGTTCTTGAGATTCTATCATATCATGATCTTCTAGAGTCTCATCATTAGAGGTAACTATAACTTCCTTCAGTGGTTTTGCAACTTTGGGAGCTACATGTTCTTCTTCATATACTTCTTCAACCTAGAATTTCATTGATCTTTTGAGTATTGCATCTTCATCAAAGGTTACATATATGTTAATCTCAATATGATGGTAACTTGGTATGTAAATTCTGAATGCCTTAGAGACTTCACAGTATCCAACAAATATTCCCTTCTTTCTTGAAGGATCTATCTTAGTTCTCCTTTATTTCAGAATGTGTACAAAGACTGGACAACCAAATATTTTTAGATGGCTTACTTATGACTTATTTCCGGTCAACATTTCTTTGGGGGTTTTGAATCCAAGTGCACTAAGGGATAATCTCTTTTGGACATAAAATGGCGTTCTTTTTGCTTCATCCCATAAGTGCATTGGAAGATATTGATCATGAATCATAGTCTTTATTGCTTCCATAATTGTTCTATTCTTTCTTTCTGCTGCACCATTTTGTTGAGGATTATAGGGAGTGGTGAGATCCCCCTTAATCCTGACATATCCACTTAGAGAGGTTGATGGAATTGTACCACATACATTTGAGTGGAAAAGTACAAACCTCCTTATTTTGGTAGATAGGATACATCTTTCATTGTCACCGGAGTTCTTGTATTGTGCTTAAGAGCCAAGTATCTAGAGGACATAATCTTCGATTTCTTCTTTAGTTAAATTCTTGGGTGGCTCATCATATTTAGTTGCATGGGAATGATGTCTTTTTTTATTTCTCTTCTTGAATTCTTATCTTATGGAAGGACAACTCTTAACAATGTGTCCCATATTATCACAATTATAACATTGATAAGAGGAGAAATATTTTTCCTTTCTTTGACCCTTATGATATTTTTGGAATCTCCTTGGAGAGTGAGATTCTTTATGGAAGTGGGTTTATCTCTTTGGGGAGTGAGATTAGTTATGAAGGTGGGTCTCCTTTCGGAAATGAGACCTTTTATTTCCTCCTTTAGCATGAGAAGATAGGGCTTGATCTTCATCCCTTAATAGTACAACTTCTCGGTTGGCTACTCTTGCTTCTTATTGAAAACATTCTTCCTATAGACTGTCAAATTGGAGTTTCTCTTTTCTTTCACAAATAGTTTGGATGAAGGAATCCCAAGGTATTGTGATACCATTAAGAGTTTTCATGATGAGTTCATTTTCATCCAAGTTGTCTCCAATTTCTTATAAATGTTCTTTGAATTGAGTAAACCTAGAGAAATAGTCTTGAACTGACTCTCATTTCTGCATTTTTGTATTCTTGAGTTGGGTTCTCAAGTTCATCTTCAGGTTGAGATTCTTTCATTCATATATTTTGGTTAGGAAATCAAACATCTCTTTCGAAGTATTCTTATAATAAACTTAAGGGATCAAGTGGTATTTAATGGAATCTACAATTATACTTTTGTCCCTAATCATATCCTTCTTGTACTTCTCTTTGGCTACTTCTTCTTCGGGTTCCAATACATTTTATTTTATGAATTTTGCAAGGTCGTTCTCTTCAAGAACGATTCCAATTCTTTACTTCCAGGCACAACAATTTTCCACATCTTCTAACTTGTCAACAATCTTGGTTCTTGCAGACATCTTGACCTGGAGCTAGGAAAATGACCAGAAAATGAAAATGCTCATAAAATGAATCTAAACTTACCAAAAGATGCAGTGGGCTAAGGCAAGTTAGTTGGAGCTAACTGTTTCCAAAAAATTCCAATTTTTACCCCTTGAAACTTGACCTGCACAAATATGGACTGATACTTCCAGTATTAGTTCTGGTTTCCTCGTTTTCTGGTACCAATCAAAACTAGGGTTTGAATTTTCGGAGAGTCTGGTGACTGAAAAGGTGCACTCAAGTTTCCAAAGAATGCACTAGGGTAGGGCACACTTCCCTAGATAGTTTTTGGTCAGAAATTCCTCTCGAATAAAAATCCCTAATTTCCTTATATGACAACAGTGACATTTTTAGATACCCAGTGAGAGGTGCTCTATTCAGTCAAGCTCTAATACCATGTTAATTTTTAATTTTGTTATTAGGTTATTTTCAATTTACTAGAACATTCTAAAACAAAAACATAAAGAGGATCACTGAAAGAAACAAAATCACAAGGTACGCAACATTTTATCCTGGGAAACCCTCATGGGGGAGAAAAACCAACAAAAACTTCCTCAATAATAGATTTCCAATAAAATGCCAAGACTAATACCAAACCACCAAGAATAAACTAAGACTTATTATGCACCTCTCTTATCCTTCTTTCAACTGCAACTTCCTTTAAAATATGCACACTGGAAGTGTGAGTAAGTGAGTGAACAAGTGAGGATCCATCCTCACTTATAAATACTAGTGAGGAGGTTCTAGGGTTATTTATATTCACTTAGTAGGGTTGGCTTCTTCCAAGAGTGGTTAAAACCACTTTATCGACCCTAGGGGTCGACTTTACAAATACCATCATATAAATATGGTTTGAACAATCGACAAAAGGGGATTTGGTCTTTATACAAGACTCGACATGATGAACCCACAAAAGGGGATTTGATATATAATATAATAACTCAAATACAATTAGAATATTCTTCGAAGTTATAATCGACACAAGCATACCTTTATCGTGTAGTAGTCGAAGACCCTTCTCTTTGATATGCCCCAGTCTTTGATGCCACAACATAACCTTTTCTCCAGATATTGTAGGAATTCTTTCTTCTTAAACTCCAATATCAGGAAAAATGGAACTATTACAACCATCTCTAATAGTTCTTCCTTGCAGTTTATATATAGTTCCAAACCGAACTCCCTTCAACAACACCATTGCTCCTCGAACCATCTTGCAGGTTTCCTTTTCAAATATTATTTTTACCCTTGCATCGTCCATTTTGCTTACACAAATAAAATTTCTGGCCAAACCTAGAATGTGAAGAACATCAGGTAGTGTGCCAATCCTTCCAACTACGAGTCTCAAGTTGAATTTTCCTCATCCTATGATTTTGGTTGTCGATTCATCACCTAGGAAAACATTACCTCTATCATACCTTTCATATTCACAGAACCACTCCCTGTGGGGAGTCATATGAAAGGATGTACATGATTCAACCAACCATGCCTCATGGTATGCATGTGTGCTTGAAGAAGCCAAGTACACATCCCCTCCTTCTTCCTAGGAGGTCTTTTCTTCTGTAGAAGGATCTTCTTCAGATCTCTTCTTTCTCTCAATTTTGGATCTACACTACTTCTTGTAGTGCCCTTGTTTTACGCATCTCCAACATACCTTTACAAACTTTCTAGGATATTTAGATCTACCCTTAGACTTAGATCTCCCACTTGAGGACTTAGATCTATTTATTTCCTAGGTGCATCCTCTTGCAAATATTGCATATGTGCTCTGTCCTTCCATGTTCTTTTGTCTCATCTCCTATGACAACAAGGATGATACCACTTCATAAAATTTCAAGGAAATTGTATTACTACCTATGGCCACAACCAGAGTATCCCACAAGTCTGGTAAAGAGCATAGTAAATTGATACACTTATCTTCATCTAAAATTTTAATCTCAATAGATACTAACCGACTTACCACATTATTAAAGGGGTTCAAATTATCTACCACCGAGTCTCCATCTCTCATCCTCAGGTTATACAACTTCTTTCTCAAGAAAAAATTATTTTCTAGGGACTTAGATTGATACAACTTCCCCAACTATCCCATAAATATTTGGTTGTAGCTTCCTCTAACACATTCAGTAATACTGAACCTGAGAGACATAGTCAGATTGTGCTTTTCGCCTTTCGATCCAACTTTTTCCAGTCATTTGTTGAAGTTCCTGTAGGTGCAGTACCTAGATCCACCATGATCCACTGATCTCTGTCCACCAATAGATCTTCCATCTTGAGTTTCCACAACAAAAAACTTTTCCCATTAAACTTCTCAATCTCCATTTCCGAACTGCTCTCCATTTCTTTTCACCTAAAAAATCAATACCACATATCTCCCACTGTAGCAAGGCTTATCACAGTTTCGAGCCAAAAGCTTGACCACAAAGGAGTCCCCTTGAAGCCAACAAAACTCTAATACCAAATGTAGATTTTAACTTTGTACAATATTTTACTGCAAATAGATTTGCAATAAAAGAACGGAAAATATACAATGGAAAATACACACATTACATAGATATTTTTCCCCTGGAAACCCAAACCAGAAAAACCAACATATTCTATATTCATTCATAGTGATACATTTTTTACAATACAATATACATATAGGAGACAAGGCCATCCAAAACCCTGACCCAATGAGTTGGATTAGTCAACAATCCTAATTCCTTAACCATAAATAGAAAAACATTGGCAAAAACCATGTGCCAAAAAACCGCCCAATAATGGACACAAAAATCGAGGTGACATGAAAAACGAGGTTAAAAATATGACATGTTTCCTAGAGGCCCACCCTCAAACCCCCCTATGTTCTCGACATAATGTAACATACATTAGAGCTAGTCATGAAAAGAATATAACACATAACCCACAATTTTAGATGTTTTCATGTGAGTACATCTTTTTGTACTTCCAGGGCCATTTTGGGGCCCTAAACAATGGTTTTTTGTCTTTCCATAGTCAAAATATAGACAATTTCATATTTTGATGGAATAATTGTAGTTCTTGAAAATACCTTTCCAACGAGATATCACACTTCTAAAACATAGGTGTTATGCAAAATGTACGACCCTGGGAAGTTGAGGCACCAACTTACCCATCGAGGCCCACATAACTTTTGGCATTTCATATCCCGAGGTTAGGTTTTTGGATGTCTATGGTTTTGGAATTCACGAGTAATGTTAAAAATGTTTCTGGAGCCTCATTGTAATCATTCTGGGAAAGATGCATGTAGAAGCCACATCTCTTCTCAATGATAACTACCACCATTTGAGCAAGTTGTTTTCAGTTCTACAGTTTTATAGTTTCAACTTATTTTATTTATTCAATATAATTTATTATTCACTGGATATCTATTGTTGTTCTCCATATCTCTGTGTTATTGTATTCAATCTTCTATTCATTTTGTTCTTCTCATAAATCCGAATCACTCTTCCTCCTTCACCACAACGTCTACTTCCCCTATGTCCTCCAATCATGATTACCTGCATGGACAATTTCAAAATTAATTAGTGATACATCATTAATCATTTACTTTAAAACAGTGGAAGGCATAACGTGTCCCTTGTCGTAGGGATGAACCCAGTCTAATACCATATGTAATGCCCCCTCTGTTAAAACATAAATGTAAGTGTGTACAGTATTGGTTTTTTTTTTTTTAACCACAACTAGGACACGTGATATGTGACAATATCATACATCAATTTTTTACACATTCTATACTCAACTATTTCTCTGCACATTAAGATTGATACCACAACATTTTTATTCATAGATCAACCATATCACAAAAATATGATAAAAGATATCTACCCCGCCCAACCTACCCTCCAAGGTTAAGACCTGCAAGACACATAATCAACGCTCAAGTCTAGGATTCATCTGATTGATTTTAAGCATTTAAAGTCTCGGGACTCACGACTGTTCTAAGGAATGAGGAGGTATCTAAATCCTATAATTCTCATCCTATATCGAAGTTCAAGACTAAGATCAACATCAATAATTAATCATCAATTCTTCAAGGCTCAAAAGGTGTAACTTACTACTTTTCCATACATCAATGCAATCGTCTTCAATACACAAGTTTTGTTAACTGTAATTATTTAACATGTCAAAGTCATTCCGTTCTACATTAGCTAACATTATAATCTATAGATATATAAGGAATAAGTATCGATAAAATATTTATATAATGTCAAGATATTATTCGTTCACAATTCAAGTTTCAACAAATTAGATACCTTAAGCACGACTTACCCATTAATTTTACACCAGCATAACAATTTAATTGAATCAACCTATAAAGAATGTATATCCTTACCCTCTACAAGTGAATACATCCTACACCATTTTTAACATAGAATGTGAAATTTGATTCATAACAACTAAATGATTTAGTAGGGTAACAATTTATCTATTTAAAGGTTTACATTAAAGAGTCACTCTAATAATTATGACATTTATATTGAGTAATGACCATTTAACTAAAGATCCATAATTTCAAGTCCAAATCTTATAAAGATCATAATTTATATTAATTTTATATACCTGTAATTATATATAATAATTATAATTATTATACATATCTATTATCTACTTACAATTCAAGATCCAATTCCTATGTTCTAAAATTCAATGGTAACTAGTGGGATCCAACTTATCTTTACCTTTATCCTACTAATTGTTTATTATTAATAAAAGAAATGATCAAGTAAATAAATTTATATTCCTCTCTTTTCAATTCTAGTTTCCATCAACCCTTTACCATTACACGTCAATTCTCTATTTTATGTTGGGATAACATTCCTTAACAACAAAGAACATACTAAAATCATCTTTAAAAAAAACAATTGTTATTAACACATTATCATTAATTTAATTATGGAGTGGAGGTAAATTGTCGTATAAACAATAATCTTGAGGTGTATCATAAGGAAATCGATAGGGATAGCGTAATTTATTTATTGAAAAAAAATTTAAGAAGTCCACATATGTCATTAAAAACACCAAGTGTCATATGGCATCCAAACTTATTAATAGTCCTTACTTTTTTTTTCCCAAGAGAAATTACTCAATTTTATAAAAGGTATAAAATCATTTACAAAGATCTGTAACCAGACATATAGCTGAATTATAGCAAGAATCAATACAGGTCTGGACATGCAAAAAACTAAGATTATTGCTGCCAGGGCAAAGATAGGAAGATCTACAAGTCCAGAAATGACACAGCCAACTCAAAGAAAAACTGTAAATCTCATGTCATGACTAGTACAGTCAAGCGCCCTATGATGAGAATCAATAGTCATGGCTAGTGACACCAGCCTCCTTCACATTGCCTCGAGGATGGGAGCGCGAGAACTATGGCTATCCTGACAAATCCAAAAGAAAATTGTAGCACAGAATGCACCACTGGTTCTGTCAATCGCCCAATGTGGAATTGCCACCACGACAAAAAAAGAGCCTACCTCCATCGCCGAACAAGCAGACAGATGCAAGAAGAGACCGATGCACACTGTGTGCATTCCGATGCAGTGACCTTGAATTAAAATTTGAAGAGATTGAATAAAGTTGTCGGACTCTCCTGTCCTCTGTCACAGTGGTAGATGGAAAGTCTGCCCACCACTTGACTGAGAGCTCTCTTGGAGAGTGCATCCGCTTCAGAATTGAAAGATATGGGGAGATGGCGGAAGGAGATGTCAGTGAAGGAGAGAGCCAACTGATTTGTTTTATGTTTCCAACCCTCAACGTGGATGGAATGGAGATTGTACTTACCATTAATCCAGTCAATGATTACTTTTGAGTCGCCTATGACCTGTAGGTGATCTAGGGACCAAAAGGAAGCTAGCATAAGTGTAGTCCATAAGCCCAGAAGCTCGGCTTTGGTATTCGTACCCCTACCACAACTTAGATACCACTTAGTAGTCCTCTCCGGGTGCGATTTGAAAGTGCCTCCAGGACCACAACATAAACCGGTAGACTGTGCTGCTCCATCAAAAAAAGCCACAGAGTAGCCTACCGGTATGATAGAATCAACCTCTTTGTGAAGATGATCCATGACTGAAGACTGCTGCCAATGGAAAGAGACTTGTGATCTGTGGAAGACCACCTGAAGAGATGGGGAAGCGTCCTCAAAGAGCACCTTATTACGCTCTAGCTAGATGTGCCAGCTAATTAGAACTTCCAGAGTAGGAGGTGCAGCTTGGACAGTAGACCAGGTGGAGAAACATTCAGTAAAGGTGGCACCGGTCCAGAGGAAAGGAAGGGAGAAGTGTTGCAAGGTGTGCTTCCAAATGAATTGAGAAAAAGCACAGTGAATAAACAGGTGATGAATGTTCTCCGAGGCTCTTCTACAAAGGACACAAATCCAAGGTCCTTGCAAACCTCTTCTATGAAGGTTCTCCCAGGTGAGGAGTTTATCATTAACACAGAGCCAAAAAAATAATTTAAGTTTTAAGGGAAGCTGCCAAGACCATAACCGACGGAGCCACAAAGGCTGAGCCTCGATCACCCTATCCGGAAGGAGTGTGGCATATACATTCTTGGCTTCTACAATCCCTGAACCATTGCCCCCTGTCCAGGTAAGGGTGTCCCGTGCGTCTGAGAGGGAGAGGCCCGAGCTCTTTAAGGCAATCGTAAAAGAGTCTAACTCCAAAGATGAGGGTCCGCCGAGGGCTAAGTCGCTGCTGTGAAGCCAATGATCAGGGAGGGGAAAGGCACGGTTCTCTTTCTTTAACTGTGCAAGGGAAGAAATATTGAGAGATATCAGAAGAGATCTGAGCTATAAGGACAGAATCGAATGATCATCTAGGCCTATGAGTTTGTCTCTGCCCAGATTAATTTCTTTACCCGATCCAGGACTCCAGTGGAGCCAGTGCAAGATCACCTGAGAGGAAGACACCAGTCCCTTCCAGAAGGGAGAAGCCCAGCTCTGTATTAGATGAGATTTTCGAAGACAATTGGAGAGAGGTTTCCCACCTAAGTATTTGTCCTTGATAACCCGGTGCCAAATGTTATCGATGGAAATCTCTCTCCAAAAGGAACATGCCAATAACACCTTGTTGAAGATGCAGCGATTCTTTAGTCCCCATCCTCCCTCCCTTTTTGGCCTAGAGAGCATCTGCCAATTGCAAAGGTGGAATCGCCGATTCCCCACATGGTCGTTCCACAGGAAGTTGAAAGAAGGTCTGCGGAGCAGAGTAATGATTTTGGCAAGGATCCGTTCCAGAAGCATCCAATACACAGCCAAACTTTGAAGAACCGATTTGACCAGGATGAGGCGTCCCCCCAGGGACAACCATTTGTTGCACCAGAATCCTATTTTCCGTTCAAATCATGACACCAGCCAAGTCCAGTCAATTTCCATGGAGGCTCCCTGTTTTAGATGGTACCCCAGATAACTGAAGCCTAGGGATAAGTCAAAGAAGGTGAAGGGGAAGATTCCATTAAGAGATGATAGATCGACCACCGATAGGACCCAATGGTGGACCGAGGACTTCGAGGGATTGATTGTTAGCCCCAAAGCATTGCAGAAAATCTGTAATATATCCAAAAGAACAGTCCATTCCGATACATCAGCTTTTGAAAATAAAAGAATATCGTCCATGAACATAAGATGGACGATCCTAAGGTGTTCTGAGACCTGAATACCTAAAATGCGATGCTCGGCAACAGTTTTAGTGAGGAGAAGACTCAGCCCTTCCAAAACTAGGATACAGAGGTAGGGGGAAAGAGGGAATCCCTAGCGGAGCCCCCTTTCACTTTTGAAAAATCTAGATGCCTCCCCGTTGATCAAAATTGAAAGGTTTGCACTGGAAACACAAGACATTATCCAGTCCATGAAATTTATCCCAAAACCAACCAAGAGGAGGATGAGTCTAAGGAAATCCAAGTCAACATTGTCAAATGCCTTTTTGAGATCAATTTTCATGACCAACGCCTTTTGTTTTTTTTGAAAGATGTTGTGGATGCACTCATGGGCCACACCGATGGCATCATGGATCCTTCTTCCCTTAAGAAACCCGAGCTGTTCAAATGAGAGACTCCTTTCCAAAACCGGCTTAATCCGTGTGGAGATGACTTTTGCAATGAGCTTGTAAACTAACTTACATAGGGAGATCGGTCTGAAATCGTTGAAAGAGGAAGGCTGGTTTGATTTTGGAATTAACACAAGGAAAGTGGAGTTGAGGCTGTTGGATATTTTACCTTTAATACGCGCATCCTCAACTATTAGAAGAAGGTCCGATCCAACAAGATTGAAAAAATGAGTGAAAAATTCGGCCGTCCAGCCATCTGGGCCCAGAATTTTCTCTTTTTTGAGGAGAAATAGAGTATTCTTGAGCTCTATCAGGGTGACCGGATTATAAAGATCAACGACTTCAGCTACAGAAACCAAAATTGTGAATAGGCTGGCAGTAGAAATTTTAGCCGGCAAGTGGAGCTCGTTGTTGGATTTGAAGAGTTGTTCAAAGAAAAAGGTCGCTTCCGATTTGAGTGCCTCCTGTCCACGAATGGTCCCCTCATTTTAGTTTTCAATGGACTAGATGAGCTTCTTATTTCTGTTGATATTTGCCACTTTATGGAAATACTTAGTGTTGGAGTCACCCCATTTAAGCCATGTCGCCCGACTTCTGAGTCGCCATCTTTTTTCATCATCTAGAAGAAGAGCTTTCCTTTTCTCCTCCAAAACTTTTAGGGAAGTCTCGTCTTCCAAAGATAGTGCCACAGAGGTAGATTTGGTGATAAGATGAGTGATATCGAGCTCTAGTTGGTTCAAGGCGAACCCCTCCGCGACCTGTTTTTGTTTTGACCAACTTTTGGTGTGCGCTTTTAGAACAGTTAATTTCCATACAAGTCTTGACTGTGGATTTGAGTCCCTCAGAAACCGCGGGTCATTCCAGATAGTATGAACCAGTGTAGAGTAATCTTGGGAGTCGACCCAGTGGTGATTATATTTAAAGGGAAAGGGCTTGTGATGGACGGTGAGATTCAATGTGAGAAGGATGGGCGCATGATCTGAGAAGAAGGGGAGAGCGACTTCGGAGGAAGGGGAGGCGGATGAAGAGAAGAAAGCCTCGGAAATAAGAAAACGGTCGAGCCGTTTGGCAATGGCCTCCGAGCCCCTTCTCCCATTTCGCCAGGTGGGGACGAGATTGATAGGCACGACATCAATAAGGTTAAAAGTTTTAAAGAGGTCTCTGTAAAGATTAAACCCAGATCCTGATAAAGATGCATATCCCCAGTGTTCATCCGATGAGAGGGTGATGTTGAGGTCGCCTCCCAGGATAAGATTAGGGAGAGCGAAAATGCCACTATCAGCTAGTTGGGTCCAAAAATGTGGTCGATCAAGGCAAGGGTCGTATACATTTAAAAGTGCCAACTCCTGGTTGGAAGCAAAACATATGCCAATACACAAAATACCTCCACAGGTTAAGAAGGATTTTAGGTCATATAGCACTGGATCCCATGCCACCAGCATGCCTCTAGAGTTACCGATAGAACTTAAAGTGGCTGTGACCCAAAGGGGACGGAGTCGATGAAGGAAATCTCTGGCAGAGTGATCAACAGAAAGAGTTTCTTGTAGAAATATGACATCTGGCTTGGTGTGTTCCAGAAGACTTCAGAAGGAAGCAGCCTTGAGGGTGCCCCCGATCCCTCATATATTCATAGAGAGCATTATCATTACTTAGAGCATGCAATGGCCTTCAATGCTCTAAGGGCCTTCCCGTCTTGTGTTTGATCTCCCGAGACTGCAAGAAGAGTAACAGAGCCATCCTTCTTTTTTCTAGCGCTCCTCGTCTGGAGAGGGGAGAGCTCGATCCCCAAACCTCTCAAACAAGCAAAATATTTATTTTGGGAAACATAGTGAGTGTTAGAAGACGATCCCGCTTCATTGGAGAGAGCTATGATCTCTTTGCCTCGAAATAGAGGAATCTATGTGGAAATGTCTAGGGTAAACTGGGCTGAAGATGAGGTACTCAGCGATTCCAAGAGATATGTATCATCCTCCACTGATTGATTGTACCTAGGAAGGAGAGAATGGGAAACATGGGCTACAGTGAAGGGGGAGGGTCCGTCCTGTGGAGACGATGAAGAGGATGGGGTTAAAGACGCAGGTTGAGGGGGGGAAGTAGTCAAGGAGGAGGGAAGTGAACAGTTGCGTGAAGGAGCTGGGAGAGTAGGCCGGGGCTGTTTGACTTCGGAGGAGAGGGGTTCAAGAAGGGAAGAAGGAGTTAGCCAAGAAAAGTTATTGACACATTTCTTTTCAGGGTCCGTGAGAGTTTTGTAAAGTGTGGGGAAGAGAAGAGCAAGTTTGGTCAGGGAATCCGACTGTTCAGGAAGGGGCAACGTGCAAGGATTAGGGGGAATGTCTAAAAAGTCTAGGGAAGGGTCAACAGACTGATAGGCAGGAGGGTTTAGAAGCAAATCGTCCAAATCATCCAGGAGGGTACTAAAAGTCTTACCAGGACACGATCGACAGAGGTGACCAGTCTCTCGGAAACGGTTGCATCTGAAAGGTATTCCGAGGTAGTCCAACGTCTGAAGGATATTCCTCCCTCGCCAATCAATCTCGAGAGTTTCCGACAGACCAGTAGAAATGTCAATCTCGACCAACACCCTGCCCAAGAGCCTTGAAGGTCCCGAACGAGAGGGGGAGTCGAGAGAAACCAACTTCCCCAAGGAGTTTCCAATAGCTCTGAAGGCTTCCTCATTCCAGAAATGGAGTGGAAGACCCGGGAGAAACACCCACAGATGTCTTAGCTGGAAGAAGTCAGTGTCTGGGTTGAAAGCCAAGCGCCATCGTTTGAGCATAATGCCGCTGCCTCCAAAGACCCAGAAGGAAGAAAGGAGCATCGTGGCATCTTCAGGAGATCTGCAGGTGAAAAAGGTCCATCCTTTTTTGAGATAAATAACTTTTGGACAGTCCTTACTTACCCAAGGTGAGGAGCTAAGTCTTGACGACCGTTAGTCCAAGTTGCCACTAATAATTCTAACTAGATTCACTTATCAATGCTAGCAGTTTGATAATGTCTCTTGTCACGATAAGTTATTGACTGAATGTTGTGAAATCGATGTCATCCCCATTGTTGGATATGATTTGATAAAACACTATTTGTCTCCTTTTTTCTAAAACTCCCTAGAGATATCTATGACTTTTTATGACTTTTTATATGACATGACTTTTTATGTACAAAATATACAACTTAACTTCTAATATCAAATGAACACAACATCCAATATCATGCCTTGAATTTGACGGTATATAAGGTGGTCTTCGACTTGGAAAAATATGCGTTGTGTCCCCTTGTCCCTTTTTTCTTGCTAACAAAATGACTTCACCGATACCTTACAACCAATATTAGAGGTAATATTCTTCCCCTTTATCCCCCCGAGCTGCAAAGGGTCTAGGCACAAAAACCAGAGAAACAATAGCTCTCAAGCTTGTCTCACAAGGAAGAGCTTCCACTCTTGTTCAAGCTTGAAATCCCAACTATCATAAGTAAAACAAATTCCAACCAAATTTTGGTAGCATAACAATACCATGAAAAAGTGAGATCCATTTCCCTTTTACACCATTTGTTTTATAGAAATTTCCTCACAGAAACATGTCCTTATGCACAAATAATTAACTTTTTATATTAAATTAATTATGATTATTCACTCACAGACTTGTCACAATCTCCCCAAGCTGCACAAGTAATTACCATTTTTATTTTATTTAAAAAGCCAATTTCCCTCACATTCTCCAATGTGTTCCTATTTTCACTCTTAGTTGTCCTTTTGTTCCCCGAATTCCCATTTAATGAGTGTCTCCTAATGAGATCTTAGTTAGAATTGAATTAGGAGATTTCTTTTAGTTAGACTTAGTGGTATATTGACTTAAGATACGATTCTATGTATATACCTATTCTCTCATGTTATTATTGAGTTCTATTTTAATTTTTTTTTTTATTAATTTCATGCACACATGTGCATTTTGTCCACCCTTTAAATTGTATTCTCCATTTTTATAGAGTTTGAATTTATCTCAAATATTTTAACTTATGTCATAGTTCATTTAGCCATTTATTTAAATTTTAGACTTAGACATAGTTTTAAACTTAGGATTAGACTTTTGTTAGGCTTTATAATTAATAATTTACTAATTAATTTATTATTTTATTCTAACAAGGTATAACCATTTCAATATTTTCCAGGCCACCTAGATTCATTGACTCAAGTTTTTAATTACGTGATGTTCCCTTCAAGACGCACCTTCGTTCTCCAAGGGTGCCACTTGCCTTTGACTGTTTTTAGAAGTTTTTCCAACCCTTGGAGTCAACACTCCATTTGGTCGACCTTGTGAGAGACTAAGGGATTCCAAGGAATAAAGATTATGCCTTATTGTGCACCCCTTATAAATATTCGTGAGTGACTGTCTCAGTGCTCCCTCACAATATCGTGGACCTCTCGAAATAGGTAATCGTTAACCTATAGTTCATACCATGGCGGGAGTGCTAGTAGGATGTGACAGTGACATTTCCACACCTCTCCCCCAAATATTTGGTTTATGTTCATGGCCCCTTTACCCCTTATGTGATTTGGATTAACAAGCATCCTCATTCCCGCATCCACTGACAAAAACAATGTCAATAATCCATATACATAAATCATACTATAATCAATCATATCCCACATGTGCATAAAATGAAATAATCAAACAAATAAAATCCACTCCCTAACTCAATCCAGATTCCAAGGAAGTCCATTGATTCCATCAACATCCATAACCTATCATGTGTACTACACACTCATCAGAACTCATCAATAATATATACCAATACATATACATCAAAATAACAAAAAATCACAATACATCATCATCATAATAACTCATAATTGAAACAAAATCATAATGTACCACAACTGGATCACTTGCACGCAAGTGTCCTCAAAGAATATGTCAATGTAAGTATGATCAATATAATGGAATGTTACAAAGGTACTTTATACAATTTTTTAGCACTAGAAGTCACCTCTGGATTGCGACAGAGGTAACCCCAGTACCCAACATTTTATATGTTACAATGAATAAATTTAAGGGTGGTCTAATGGAGGCAGCCTCAGGATTATGTTGCTTTAACTCAGAAAATTGGGTTGGTATGCATAAGAAGATGAGGTCTTCATCTAACTTCAGTCAGTAAGTTTTAGTAAAGGTCGGTAGGGGGAAGAACTTGAGGAGAGTGAAGAGGTCTACTATGGACATCTAGTTTGCCAACAACCTAAAGAGGAAAGACTCAAACACAAGATCTTCTTGAATTCAAATCTCAAAGAAGTTGAAAGGGATTATAACATCACTATAATCAAACATTCATCATAATGCAGTCACAATAATTCATATGAATCAGTCAATCATGAACTCCTTCAGTATCAGAGAGAAACAAGAGTGATAAAAAAAGTTGACTCTCATTAAACAAGAAATCTCAGACTACGACACATAACCAGAGAACAAGAAGCTTCAATTAAAACTTTACAATATGGAAGATTTTCTCTACCATCGACCATAAAAAATATCAAAACCGAGTATTTATACTCAAAACAATTCACCACCATGAGAGTGTGACATGGCCCCTACAATCAAAGCTTAGAGTATGCATCTTCTTTTGTCAGTCTGTGCATGTATTCTTCTGTCAGACGAGAGCTCAGATCAATATAGGCTTTGCAGGAAAATCTGTTGACAAGGGAACTTTTGGCTGACAATCTACCTCCACAACCAGTTCTTCCATTTTTTCCATTTATGGGGTGAGATGAGGTTTCAACGACCTCCCCCATTTCTATTAAATACCTACATCGGGATTGGGATGGAGCCTGACACCCATGAATGCTCCAAGAGACGTTCACAACTCCTCCAAGTCAAGCCCAGTGCTTTGAAACCATGCAAATCTTCTGATGAGACCAAAATGAGTGCTTTCATCCCTTGGCGCAACTCCTATCCATCGCTCTACGTGACCTCAAGCCATGACCTTACGCATTCCCCATATGAAATTTCAGGATTTCATTTGTTGGGAGTCTTCACTCCCCTTGATTCAAATGTCCCAATGTTCAATCTTGCGAAATGACCCATCTAGATCGATGATTGGATCTTCCTTGAACTTGATGGCCAAGATCATTTCCTTAAACAATCTCAACTGCCCTATTGCTCGATAGGCGCCTTCCCCTTCTTTATAGCCCTACTTCCATATGACTGTGGACTATGATCATGGGCTCAACTCTCAAGCACGCCACGATTTCTCATTTCGTGAACTCATGTCATGCTCCATGCTCAAACCTTTGAGTTGTGAAATCGTGATCTCTTGGATTAGGTGCCACGCTTCTCTTCTGATCAAACAACTCATAAGAATATCGACATTTTGGGACCTTGTCCATCGAAATATCTCACTTGACCTTTTCCGAAATGACTTTCTCCATGTTGATCCTTTGCCATGTGTCCATCTGAAATAGACGGCTTGGATCATTTTGCAACTTCGTGTTTCGCGAGTCCTCATGACTCTGCCCTTTTTCTTCTCTGACTCACAAAATCGCGACTACACTGATCGTGCAACATGTGTCCTTCTAACATGAACAACTTAGATAATTTCACGATTTCACATTTCTCGAGTCCTCACGAATCTGACCTTTGACTGCTCCAATATGTGAGTCAGTGAAATGATAATCTTGCGCCATGTGTCCTTCCCAGGATCAATGGATAGGATTGGCCTCATGATTTTAGAGCTCTGATGATATACTTTACACAACTCTATGATCCCAATTGGTCAATGGTCATCTATCCAATCTGCTTGATGGATTTCTTCCGTTGAAAGTTGATCTTTCTCGCTCGCTCGATTTAAGTCCATACCATCCCGCTCTAAGTGATACGCTTGTGCTTATGGATGTGGTTTCTTTGAACAATTACCTGGACAACTGACTGAGGGCTTGGGAAAACAAATGATCAGTGACATAGGTCAAGAGAGAAGTGATTGTTCTTATAGAAAATAGGTCAATCAAAAGGACGAAGGAAGACAGGAAAAACTGCAATCTGAGAGGAAAAACTTACAATCGGGTCTGCAAAAGGAGGAGAGACAGGAAAAAATAAAGACTTAGGTAGAAACCACAAACCCTTAAGGTTTTGACAAGTTTATGTGATAACACAAGTTATAGGGAAAGCTTATTCGGTATTTGGTACATGATAGTGACAACCTGTGTGAGTTGTGGCACATGAGGTTGGGACACCTACACTACATGGCATTGTCGATTTTGAGGTGGATTGTTACAGGTCTTCCAGAGTTCAAAATTGAGCAGGAGAGAGTGAAAAGGGTGTTCACTTGGAAATAATTCCAAGAATGTTTTTTCGAGCAGTGAGAGTAGGTCCAAGGGGATATTGGATCTTATCCATTTATATGTGAGTGGGCCAATGTTAGTAGAATCATTACTTGTAATACTATGTGACATTTATTTATGATTTTTCTAGGAAAACTTGGATCTTCTTTATGAAAACCAAGGATGAGGTCTTTAGTTAGTTTCAAGAGTTTAGAGCTCAGGTAGAGAATCATAAATGGAATAAAATCAAGGTCTTGAGGTCGATTAATGGGGGAGAGTACACCTCCAATGATTTAAATTATTTCTGCAAGGATATAAGGATCAAGAGGGAGATGATAGTCTCATACAAACCTCAACAGAATGGGTTTATGGAGAGAAAGAATCGATCCATAATTGGTTCTGCCAGGGATATTATACATGACCAGGAGTTGCCTATGTTTATGTGGGAAAAGGAATGTAACATGAATATTTATGTGCAGAACATAAGTCCTCATAGGATATTAGGGTACAAGACTCCAAAGGAGGTATTCTCAGGAGTGAAGACCGATATTGGTCATTTGAGGATCTTTGGTTGTCTAGTTTACATCCATGTTCCTTTGGAGAAGGGAACAAAGTTGGAGCCTTCATGATAGAAGGGTGTATTTCTGAGGTACAATAAGACCTCAAAGGCTTACAATATCTTCATTCTAGCACATAGGAAGATAGTTATTATTGGGGATGTTAAGTTTGAGGACAACCTGACATCTACGAGTACTTAGGAGTCATCAGTAGTGACAAAGGACAAGGAGAAACATGCTCTGAAGTATGTGCAGTAGTCAATAGTTTAGAATTCAAGTGGGGAGGTGGACTTATACCCTTCTAGTCCTGTCAAGAGACCCCATCGACTATTCTAGACATTGAGGGATGTTGGTGAGGCTCCTAGGAGTGTGCTTAGAGAGCGAAGGCCTTTGAAGAAGTTTTTGAACTATATGGTGCTTATGAGTAGAATCATTGATGTTGAGATTCCTAGTTTTGAGGAAGCAACAAATCAATAGGTATGGAGAAATTTAATGTTAGAGGAATACACATATATGATGAGGAATATTTTTTGGGACATAGTGTCGATGCTAGAGGTGTTACGAGGAAAATATCTCTATGGCTAGGGGAAAACCATAAAAAATGGAATGACACCTAGAAATCAACTCTAATCTCAAGTATGCTATACAAATGAAATGATAACAAGGCAAGGCTAGAAGCCTACCTTGTCCGAGCGTTCGAAGAATACCACCATTGAGCACACAACCCAAAGCTTTATACTTGCAACTTGTCCTCAACAACCAAGATTTGCAAGCATGTGGTGATAATATATAATGTCAACAGATAAATTAGCATAATCCATTAACATACATCACAAATATTCCCATGAAAAGTAATTCAAATATTTGTAAGATATCAATTGGATGAGAAAAGAGTATTTCTATTATTGTAATTAACAGAAGTACATAGGTGACAAACTTCTACAACAACACATATTAGAAATGAGAAACTAAGTCCCTCCAGTTGGGCCTCCACCACTTCAATCCTCTTCAAAGGAAATCTCACATGTAGGAGTCAATGAGGTTCTCCATCACAAGGTAAGAAGAGCATGGGGGATGAACACAAGAAGTTC
The DNA here is from genome assembly GCA_000966675.3 of Picea glauca. Classification (NCBI taxonomy): domain Eukaryota; kingdom Viridiplantae; phylum Streptophyta; class Pinopsida; order Pinales; family Pinaceae; genus Picea; species Picea glauca. Next base: position 186,733 of record JZKD02S0261513.1, read on the forward strand.
AAACGTTCGAGGTCAAAGGGATGCAGACTCAATATGAAGTGAAATTTCTCCAGAGTATCTTTGCTCTCAACGTGTTGAATTTTTTTAGGCTTGGATATGGCTCAATTTATAGCCTCCAAATGGAACTGAAGCATTGAGTCGGAGTGTTTCCAGTATATGGAAGCTCAAGGATCATATATCTCGTGACATGACATGAAAACCCGACATAATTTTTAATCTTTGAGTACCAAACCCAATGTACATAGGCTATAGTGGAGCAACCTACATATACGCTTGTTGTATAACTAATAGGGTGTGTATGTCTACAAAAATGTGTATTTTATCTCTGGAGTAAAAAAAAGGGTACTTAAAGTCTACAGAGGGAAATGGAAGTCCATCTAAGCAAGATGCATGGAGTGAGGAAAAATTTGTTGTAACAATAGGGCAAGTCATTTGTGAGTTTCAGATGGCTCTACAAGATCAAGCATGTTGCAAATGGTAGCATCAAGAAGTTCAAAGCGAGGTTTGTGGAGAGAGGGTTCTTCTAGAAAGAGGGAGTGGACTATGAGGATACATTTTTATCTAGTGGCTAGGTATTCTTCTATTTGATTTTTTATTTCTATTGCTTCAGTTATGAGGTGGAGGATACATCAGATCGATGTGAAATAACTTTTCTCAACGAGATCGTTGAGGAGGAAGTATGCATAGAAAAACCTTGGGAATTTCAGGGACATGGGAGGGAATATCCTGTGTGTAGCTTTAATAAATCCTTGTAAAGACTCAAATAGGCACCCAAGGTGTGGTATTCCAAACTTGATGGATACTTGAAGAATATGAGATTTACCAAGAGTAAGGTGGAACCTAACTTGTACTTCATACTTGTTGGGTCAGATCCACTCATCTTGGTTTCGTACGTTGATGATTTGTTTCTCAAATGTGCATAAGAGCTTATTGTAGGGTGTGAAGAAGATCTATCTAGTGAGTTCGAGATGAAGAACATTGGATTGATGTATTATTTCTTAAGGTTAGAGGTATGACAAGTATGGGGAGATATCTTCCTTGAAAAATAGAAGTATGCAGTAGAGATCTTGAGGAGATTCAGGATGGAGGACTATAAGCCAATGGCTACACCTATGATTAACAATATGAATAAGGTGATCAATTCAAATTGAAAGTTGGTGGATCCCATGATATACAGGTAGTTGATAAGGTCCATGATGTATTTGGTCAACACCTTGCCAGATATTTATTTTGTTGTGAACACCTTGAGTCAGTTCATGGAGTAGCTGAGGAAGGTGCATTGGGTAGCATTGAAACATTTGCTTAGGTACTCGAGAGGTACAATGGAGTATGAATTGAGGTATATTGGAGGATATGAAGTGGAGATGTAGGGATATATAGGCTCATATTGGGCAGGGAGTGTTGTAGACAAAAACAACACCTCCTGTGATACTTCATCTTGGGATCAATAGTGATTACTTGGTTCAGCAGGAAGAAGACTTATGTAGAACTCAGTTTAGAAAAGAAAAATTATATGGAAATGATTATGAATAGTTGTGAAGCCATTTGTCTTTGCAAATTTCTTGCAGGTTTATTTGATCAGGAGTTGGAACCTATAGTGATATACTATGATAATCAAAGTTGTATCAAAATCTTGGATAATCTAGTATTCCATGATAGGTTTAGGCATATTGAGATCATATACCACTTCATTTGAGATAGGATCCAGAAGGGATCAATGAAGCTTCAGTATATTTCCACAGAGGGGAAGGTTGCAGATATTCTGACTAAACCCTTGGAGAAAGAGAAGTTTGTTTTCTTCATAGATAGACTTGGAGTGGTGAAGAATACCTCCCTCACTAAGAGGGAGTGTTGATGCTAGTGGTAGCATCAACCATTTATTTTCACATAGGTCTATATGTCTAGATGTGTGGAAATCATCCAAATCCTTTTACCTTGGTAGATTTACTTTAATTAAAGTAAATCCTTTTTATTAATTAATTGTTTATTTATTTAATTGAGTTATTTAAGAAAAGTGTTAAAAGTAATTACCATGTTTCTAAATCTCAAGTGAAGTGAGAAGTAATCTCAACATGCAATCACTTCAGAGATATAACTCATGATTATAAAAGCAGGGCTAGGGTAAAGGAGAAAGACACTTGAGGAAACTTAAGACATATTTGTCAGGTTGGTTGAGAGATATTGACAAAGGATAGGGAGATTTGGATCATGAAGGACTATGATTCAATATCTTTGATAGGTGGAGAAGGACTTCCATCTAGATATCAAGTCAAGGATATGAGAGGACAAAGGAAACACATGTGGGTTTTCCGTTAGAGGAAGACACATGAGAGTGTCATATTGTACGAAGCTTTCTATATAGACTTGTGTACATGTACACGTGTTTCAGTGGATACAGTCACGTACATACGTGAGTTTGTTGAAGCAAAGTCATGTACACCTCAAAAAGCACGCAATTCTAGTTTTCACAATAGGTCAGGATTTGTCAGGTTTGTTTGCAGTTATACTTCTCTCAGTGGGACATTATCCATGTTATGGGAGCCCTGATTTTAGTATAGTAAAATCATTCTCAGTGCTGGTTTTTCCTACGGGTTTTTTCCAGGGGTATCTACCCAAAAATATTGGTTTTCATGTGTGCATGATTTGGTTTTATTGTTTATTCTTCCACTGCTTGTTTAGTTGATTACTCAATTGTTCTTTAATTTAATAAGTGATTTATTTGGAATTAATTGTGGGTGTTGGGTAGGAGAAATTTCTACACTTTTGACTTGGATGCCTATTTCGCATGTTCCTTATACCATTGGAAACTCCTTTATTATATCTACAACTTAAAATTTATATGATTTGAGAAATTTATCACCAATTGTTCACATTTTCCAGGATTAAGATATGACACATTGTCAACATCCCTAGAGAACACAACACCTCAATATTTAGTAGAGAAACTGGGAACCAAACTCAAGGAAGGATATATGATCTCTCAATTAATTAATTAATGTTTTAGTTTTATAGGTTCAAATGTATGATTTAAATAGGTTACTCATATATTAGATGATGAATGGTGCCAAGTGCCAATGTTGAAGGAAGGTTGTACTCAACAATCCAGATAGGCATCATGTGAGGGAAGAAAACCATGAAGGCACAATTTCCACACATCAAGGAAATATACTAGTATGCAGTAGTACCCTCGCAAACAAAATATATCGTCGAAGATGATAGAGCAACAAAAACAACAACTATTGCAACAACATAGGAGCAGCGAAATGGAAATAAAATGAAATGACTGAAGAGGATGTCTAAACCCCATGATAATTCAATATCAAATTTAGAGAACACATATTTTCTCATATCCATGCTAGTGTTCATGGTGGGTGAGGCGCACTATGGCCAAATTCTAGGATGGCCAACCAACACTAGAGGACAAATTTGAAATGTAACTACATATTATACATCAAATCATAAACATTTATGTTGTCCTTGTTTTCTCATTATTACAAAGGGGATAAGAAAAAAACTTTGTAAATGAAAGGTCATAGGGGAAGGAAGAAGTCCAAGAGTCAAGTTGAATATCAATAAATATGGGGATTGTATCCAAGGAGAGGGTTTTTGGCTCTTAGAGCTTTCATGTACTATTACTGAAACTGATAATGAGGAGAAGTCTGTTTGGCCACACTATTTTTCGAAGAAATCAGATTCTCAACAAAGATACCGACTTAATGAGAATTATGACCTCAAAATGAGAACTTTGGTGCAAACAACCCATATTTTTGTGTCAAAAACACTAAAATCAATCTCCGTTTCAAAAAATGGTGCCATTGGTAGCACCCATTTTTGCAAGGTGGTTAAAATTGTGACTTGTTTGAAATCATTGTCTTGCAAACCAATATCATTGTAGAAAATTGACCCTCAAATCGAAAAATGATGCTATCGGTATCACCCTTCTTATTTTTAGAGTTAAATTTGCGACTTAATTGAAACAGTCGCCCTGATCACTGGTACTATCACGAACTTCAAATTAGCTTGTAAATCAGGAAGCAATATATCATGTATTAATCAATTTTATTTTATTTTCTAAATTTATATTAAAAAAGTAAATTGAAAAAAGAAAGTCCACATACATGCTTTTTTTTTTCTTTCTTTAAAGAAAAAAAAAAATCTATTTATTTTTTTTTAAGAAAAAATTACATTTTTCTATAAAAAAAAAAAGGATTTTTTAATAAAAAAACCTCTTAATTTAAAATAAAAAATTGCCTTATTTAATGAAAATATAGATTTTTTAAATGAAAAGCACAATTTTTTAAAATTAAAAAACACCATTTTTTATTAAAAAAAGCAATTTGTTTTGAAAAAAGGCTGAAAAATAATAAAAAAAACAAAACAAATTAAAAAAAAAAA
>JZKD02S0261513.1:192223-221303 GCA_000966675.3 Picea glauca
CGGGAAAAGGTGGAGTTGATTGGGGCGGCTTTAGGGCAACTGCAGAGATATTTCCCTATGCCATTTCCTATAGATTCAAGAGATTTCTCCCCGCGGAAGTGCAGGGGAAGTGACGAGAGACACACCCAGATCGGAGCAGAAGAAATGGAGGTTGTGGCTGGATCAAAGTCAGGGGTCCACGGCTGCATGGACAACCCTGCTCTGCCCGAGAACCATGGCCCGGAGCTGGAAACCAAGTCTCTTTCATCAGAAGATTCAAAGATCGCTGCAAAAAAACCCTTCGCAAGGGGATAGACTGTAACCTCATCCTCAAGAAGCAGGGACCATTCGGAGTCAATCCAGGAGCGAAGATCAACCAGATTCGGCCAGAAACCGTTGAACCTGCAAATCAGGGCAATCTTGCTGAACTGAGAGGAATACTCCAGTACTTCCTTCGACATCTGGACGGAAACTATCGGGGCTTCAATAATCGCGATTTTCGGAGCAGAGGAGCCCCCTCGGAGGGAGGCCACATCCTGGAAAGAGGCCCGTCCCGCACGTCCCAAAGAGGGACCCTGATCTGGAAGGGGGCGGGCGGAGCTACCCCCGTCGGCCTTGGCTGAAGAGGAGCGAGCAGGAGCAGAGGGGGCGCCGACCACCATGGAGGTCGCAGCCACGAGAGGGGGCGCATCAGCCGCAGGAGCAGCCACCCCGGAAGACATCTGCCACCGGCCGGAACGAGCTTGAGGCGCCTGGAATAGCTCGAGAGGAGGCCAGCGGGCCTGTGGAGAGATGAAAGACCAGGCCGAAGCCCGAAAGAAACCCTTCTATCTAATTCCTTACAATTACCAAACACTATTTGAATTCTTAAAAAAATTACATTTTTACTCATTCTAAAAATGTGTATTTTTATTAAATAAGGCAATTTTTTTTTTTTTTTAAATTCATTTTTTTCATTAAAAATTTGTTTTTTTTTTTTAGAAAAGTGTGTTTTTTTCTTTCTTATAAAACAATTATATAAGAAAATGTGTTTTTTTCTTTAAAGAAAAAAAGAATCAGGAATGTGTAGTTTTTATTTTCAATTTAAAGTAAACATGTAAAATAAAATAAAATTGATTAATAAATAAAATACCACTTTTCAATTTACAAGATAATTTGAATTTCTTTGTTCATGATAATACGAGTGATCGAGGTGACTGTTTCAATTAAATCACAATTTAACTTAAAAAATAAGGAGGGTGTTACTGGTAACATCACTTTTCGATTTGAGGGTCAATTTTCTGCAATGGTATTGGTTTCCAAGGCAATCATTTCAAGCAAGTCACAATTTTGACCACCTTGCAAAAAAAGGGTGCTACTGATAGCATCATTTTTTGAAACATGGGTAGATAATGAAACCTCTAAAAAACAAAAAGTTTGGAGAGTTCTTGTTAATTTGGTAACTTTGTTTCTCATGTTGTATGTATTGTGGACTATTCCTTTACATTTTTCTTAACACTCAAGTTGTGTAAGGATGTACTTCATATTGTGGACTATTCTTATGTATGATGGTTGCATTCTTATTTCTATTCTTTAGAGAATACTTGTCTAAATTCTAGACTATTTAAATGATTGTTTAAATGCTGGACTATTTTGTGTTGGAAGTTATTTATTCATATTCTTGTCTTTTCTCTGTGTCAACTTTTTCCCAGACTCTTGACAGGAGCATGGTCAGTTCTATGTTTTCTTTCTAGTTACATTAGTTTTGTCCAGATGCATGCATGTTAGATTAGTTGCATTTCATTATTTAGCTTAGAAAATCATCATAGGTGGATTGGGGTTGCAACCGATAAACCCCAAACCAGAAATGATCGTTGGGCCAAAATTTGGATGGGTTATGTATTCCAAGCGATGAGAGGTCTAATTTGGGCTTTTGATCGGGGGTAACCCCTACTATTGACAAAGAGCATTTTACCCATGTCAACACACCCCAAAACACTTAAAAACGTTTCAAATAATAAAAACTTATCCAATTGGATTTCAATACTACTTGAGCCTCCCCTTTTGTTATTCTAGGTGAAATGACCATGGGTCATGGGAATGCCCACTTAGTATTAACTCTTTAATAGTCTATTTGAGGTATAGTTTGTTCTCTTTTATCTTTCTATTGCCTCTGTTTTTTATCACCATGATGTACTTAACAAGAATAATATTAACGAAATGCAGAAAAGAAGATACAAATGCGAATAAGATTAAACCTACAAAATTATAACCCTTGTATTGAAGATATTGAAAGAGTGAACAATGTTCACAATCTTCTTCAAGGAGAAGCCTCACATGATAAGAGATCTAATTACAACAAATATAATTGACAAAACATTCCATAGCCTTATATCTCTATAAATAACATCTGAATAATTTTATTTAACAAATACTCAACCTGATTTTTCGAATAAATGAAGTTGACAATCAATTATCTATACCTTTTACCATCCACTAATTCCTGTCTTCAAAATTTGCTTGTTTGATAAGAATTATATTTTTTACAAGTTTAAAATACGCATAACCCCTTGAACTAATGAAGTATTCAATTCATGAATCTTAATACAATATTCCCTTCTTTTAAAAAAACATTTTAATTTACAATTAAATTTTTTATCACTTCAAAAAACTTCTCGTCACTCCAAAAATGACATAAAGTAATGGCTTTTATATTAACATAAAGTAATATTTTATGTTACACCTTTTATCATATGGAATGTTTAGGAGTAAAAAATTCTGACCTTAGTCCATGTAAGAGTCTTGGTGTCATGATAGTGTTTATCATCATGAAAGAAATAGGGGTCAGCATTAGTCACACCCTTGGTCTTAAACTTATCATAACCATGTGTCTTCTCTCAAAGAGATGTACAAAAGTTTCCTTATGTCACTTTCAATCATTTGAGGGAAAAATCAAGTGTCCCGTCTACTTACTGCAAACTCACCTGAAAGTTCATGGCGCATCAAGAAAGTACCTCATGCACTAATCACACATCATTATACCTTGGAAATGTGTCAATGGATATCTGATTTTTTTTAGTGCCTTTAATGCATCATGTTCTTCAGGTTGGTGTCAAGAAACATGTCTATCAATTTGAATGAAACATGTTGCCATTGGTTTGAAATATGGCACTGTGAACTGATTGTAGAAAATGAAAAAGGATTTAATGCTTCCAACAAAGTCCTGGTCTAGTTCGTGACACACCAACTGAAGTTTTAGATATATCATATACCCCATTTAATGATTGTGCATTGACTAAAGGCTTATTATACGGGTTTCTTGTTGCTATCAATTTTTTCCGTTGCAATGGTACATATTACATGTACTGCAAACTCTTTTCACTTATCAAATCCTAAAATATTGGTATCCTAAACTTTGGAAATATTCAATTTTGTTATGTTATACCAAAAAGATCAATTTTTAGCTACCTCTTGCAGCAGTAACGTTATCCACTATATTTTTTTATGATGCTACAAACCATGCATTTTCAACCCTCTGTTTTCTGACCAGACCAAACCCTCCTTGATTGTGCTTCACTTAGGTTTGAGGTTTTAACTTTTCAAAGTCATTTTTATATTCATATGTGTGAAGTCTTGCAAACCTGTCATAAAACTTAGTCCAACTTTACACACAATGAACTCAACAGTGCATTCCGAACCCTATGTTTTGCACAGAGTTGCTACAATTATTTTCCTGACTACAACCTCATTTAATTTGGGATTTTTAATTTTATTCTCACCTCCTACTTGTAGCCTATTCATCTTCACATTGTTTATGTGCATGAATATTTTATTCAAGTAAACCCTAAGTTGTGTCATTTCTATCAAAAACCCTATTTTCTTGTTTTTATCATATATCTGATAACAAGTTGTTATAAGAGGGTAAAGGGTTTTCAAAAAAAGATATCATGGATAGTCATGAAGCTAATAAGTTTCACAAAGGGGGAGATATTTTTAGGGCTCAACCACATGACATGTAACTTATCAACTATGAACCATTTTTTAAGGAAGCATCCGAGAGGGTGGGCTGCTTGAATTTTTGTGAGAAAATGTAAAAATGATATTCTGAAGAAGCACCAAGAAAAGATGAATATAGGATATTATGTTTACATTAGCATCATTTTTCCACTGTTCAATTTATTGCACATACTTATAACCTAAGTAATGATTTTTGTCTTTAACTGATGTTACCATATTCATATGACTACTACAAAAGGTTACTTCATGTTTCATAATATTGTAGAAGATTCTATAAGGATTTTCCAGCTTGTTGTGCAAGTTTTAAAAGTAGAAATAAATTTTGAATGTAAAAACACACCTAAAGGAAAGCAACACGTGTTGTCAAAGGCACTTTGAACTGGTAATTTTGGGACAATTTGTAGTGAATTAGTACACAACAGAGTCATTTTTTCATCATAACTTTTAACTGTCGATTTGGGTTCTTCTGAATTTTTTTTTGAGATGAATCATAATATCATGCACTTGCTGACCAAAAATTATCCTGACCGAGTTCATTATTTGGGAGAAAATTTGAAATCATCATCTACAATAAAGTTTGCAGCGAATCCTGAAATTGCGCTGCAAACTCTAACAATTTGATAAATCCAAGTTGTAGGAGGGATGCCACCTATATGACGGGGTTCGAATGGTTTCCTAGGAGGTATTTGGACATGAGGGACATGTTTTCTATCACCATATCAAACAACATGACCTGTTTCAAAAATAATATATCACAATAGACAAGATCCAAAAAAATAGTAGCTAGGTGGATTTTTTGTTTCACCTTGTTGTAACAACTCCTAGAGAAAAGGGAATCCAATGCAACCACTTGGAATTCAACCTATTTAGAGTAGGAAGGATTGATACACTATATATAGCAGTGGTTTTGTTGAGGAAAGGGTTCGATTCATGATCCAAGAGAGGAGAGAGATGGAGGAGCAGTTTAATTGCTTATTTGTAAGCCTAAGGGCATGTTTGTAATTAGCATTTCTGCCATTACAGATTCATGAGAGTTGTTTATCAGATTGTATTAATTTTTTTCCATTTATCTTGTCATCATATTTCTTTAATATATTGCAGGTTTTGAGGATCATAGTTTCCATTGATTGATGGATTCATGAATGACATACGATCTGTTGTAGATATCTCATTAATCATTGTTTATTGTTTAAGCAATCTTTAATATATTTGCAAAAATGATCTATGTACGATGGATGTTCTTCCTCTTTTCATATTCTCTATGCTTATACCCATAATTATATAAAATGTTTATTTGGTATACAGTTTAATTTCCTTTGATCTATAGGATGTTATGACTCCATGCCCAATGGAATGTCTCTGCAGACAGTCAGTTTCCCTCTCGTTTTCTTACTTAGTCTTGTTGATCCACTCAATTTTAAACTCATTTTAACCATTTATATTTTGATGGGTATTGGGTTTGTTCTTAAATCATTATAAGAACAACTCTTGGTCCTAACATTTTTGTGTCATTGTCAGGGACAAAGTTTAATATCTTCCCTGGGTCATATGACATATATTACTACCAGTTCTTGATGGTGAGCAAGGATTGGTGACATAATACATTGCAATTATTCACCATGGTGACTCCACACATTTGAAGAACTTGTTGGTGATTCAAATCAAGTTACATGACTCCACTGAGGAACAAGATAAAAAGAAAATGGAAGGAAGACACATGAAGTCTCGGTATCAAGATATAAGTTTTCTTCAAGAGATCATATTATTTTTTATCATTTTTTTGGTGTCCTTTCCTTCATATATCAGGAGAATCATCATTTTCTTTATTTACTATGATGATCATAATCCTACTACTATATATCCCTCTTTGAAAGAAAAATGTCCACATTCTTCTTACATAGTTGATGTTGACCCTAGTCCTTCATCTGAAACATATGAGAACAATGTTTGTATTCAAATCCTTCATGAACATGATCATCCTTGTAACCACGTGAATGATACAATTGATTCACCACCTTCTCTGATCATAGTACCATATTCTACCACCACTATTGGAATTTTCAATCAATCCATTAAACCTCACTTTCATCCTACTGATGTTCAGTCTACAAAAAGAGAAAAAATGTTTAAACCCTTAAAAATACCATCTACTATTCATCCTTACCCTCCCAATTTTTTAGAATATCTGCCTCTTTTTGTTGGAGAATAACATATTATAGTTGAGAAGAATTTGGGAGTTTTTTAGAATGTCATTGACAATTTGGAAATCATGCATGAGGATGTTGTTATGAGGTTATTTTCCAAATATTTTGTTGGAGATGTTGCTTTGTGGTTTAAAAATCTAGAGGTTGGTTCCATTGGTTCATGGGCTGAGTTATTTGGTGCATTTTTAAGGTACTGGGGAGAGAACAAATTTCTTGACCAGTACTTAGATGAGTTTTATGATTTGAAAAGAGGGGAGGATGAATCTCTTGTTATTTTCAACAAGAAATTTTATAGCTTTTATTGCAGCATGCCTTTAGATATCCAACCACCTGAAACTACTGCTAGACTGTGTTATGTAACAACTCTTCATCCATTATTGTCTCTTCTTCTCCTAGAAAGGAGGTTTGTCACCTTGTATCAAATGTTCATTGATGCTCAAGAGGTTGAGGATAATCTCAAATCTTGTGGAAAATTTTCATATCAGGTTAAGGATGCGGAGTGGAATGTAGACAGAGCTGACAATGAACATGAACAAGAAGGAATCCAAAAGAAGGAGTTGGCAGAACATCATGTTGAGGAGAAAGATGTTGTCTCTAATTTTGTTATTTATGATCTTCAATAAGCCTTTTGTTTACCTGTATATGATGAGTACAATAACTATGACGAGGCTGATTTCCAAAAAACATCAAAAATATCCTTTCATCCAGAAAATGATTCTTTTCAATAGTCTTATGAAAGCATTCAACCCATTTGTGACAGTTATGACCTCTATCATAGGGAAAATTGTGACTTTGTTGGAGGTAAGTCATTTCCCTTATGCTTTTCTTCATTTAATCTTTTGAAAGAAAAAATTGAAGTTGCTTATAGAGCAAAGAGAATTGAGCTGCAAAATCACACAAGTTTTTTGGAACATAATGATAACATTATAAGTCAACAACAACCTTTCCATGCTCTTAGTGATCCCATAGTTCTCTATATGGAGAATTTTATTGAGGTTGAAATGCATGATAAGAAAAATAATATACTGTTTCCATTTATTTTAAGAATGATCCTACATTTGAAAACTTAGAACAAGAACCATCAACATTTGAAGAAAAGGATGCAGTGAAGAAAGAAGATTGTATGTTACTCTATACTTGTGCATATGAAGAAACTATAGACACATAATGTCATTTCCTTTTTATCGATCGACAAGTGGTATTCACACAGATTATTCAAGATCCTTTTTTATTTATGTTGGAAACATCATAGAAAGAGACATTTATGAGTTACCTAGAATTAGTGAGTGGAATTGGATCTTCAAAGTGGATGAGTTTTCAGATTGGATTCAATTTTTAATTTGAATTTCCATTAAGAAGGGTTATGCAAGGAATTCAATAAGTAGACAAGGTCCTTGCATGGATACACTCAATTTTTGATTTCACCTAATCAAGCATCTCAAAGATCAGGTTAGATGTAGGGGAATAAGCTCATCATACAATCAATTTTGTTTCTTTTAGTTTCTCGGTTTGCAATATATCAACAATAAGACTCCATATCCCAATGGATAAGGCAATGGAACTGCAATGTTCTTGGAATCTCACAGGGAGCATGTCATCCCCTATGGAGACAATGTTAGCACATGAAATGTTCAAGAGTAAAAAATTCTTTCCTTAGTCCATGTAAGAGTCTTGGTGTCATGATAGTGTTCATCATCATGAAAGAAATAGGGGTCAACATTGGTCACACCCTTGGTCTTAAACTTATCATTATCATGTGTCTTGTCTCAAAGGGATGCACAAAAGGTTCATTGTGTCATTTTAAATTGTTTGAGGGTCAAATCAAGTGTCCAGTCTACTTGCTACAAACTCACCTGAAAGTTCACAGCGTATCAAGAAATTACCTCATGCACTAATAACACATCATTATACCCTAGAAAAGTGTCAATGGATATCTCATTGTTTTTAGTGCCTTTAATGCATCATGTTCTTCAGGTTGATTTCAAGAAACAGTTCTATCAATTTGAATGAAGCACACTTCCATTGGTTTGAAATATGGTGTTGCAAACTGACTATAACAGATGAAAGAGGATTGAATGCTTGCAACAAAGTCCCAGTATAGTTCATGAGACACAAGATGAGGTTCTAGATATATTTGGTACCCTATTTAATGATTGTGCATTGAATGAAGGATTATTATATTGGTTTCTAGTTGTTGTCAATTTTATGCACTGTAAAATGTTACATATTACCTCCACTACAAAATCTTTGCACTTATCAAATCCTACAGTATTGGTATCCTAAACTTTGGAAATATTCAAGTTTGTTATGTTATACCAAAAATATCAATTTGCAGCTACTTCTTGTAGAAGTAACCTTATCCACTATATTTTCTATGATGCTACAAATTGTGCGCTGCGAACTTGCACTATGAACCCTCTATTTTCTTACCAGGCCAAACCCTCCTTGACTTTGCTTCACTTAGGTCTGAGATTTTAACTTTTCAAAGTCATTTTTCTATTCATATGTGTGAATTCTTTCAAACCTATCATAAAACCTAGTACAACTTTGCATGTTGCAAACTCAATAGTGCATTGTGAACCCTCTATTTCACATAGAGTTGCTAAAAAAAAATATTAACTGCAACCTCATTCAATTTGGGGTTCTGCTCTTTTCTTTCCATCTCCTACTTTCATCCTGTTCATCCTCACTCTGTTTCTGTGCATGGATATTTTATCCAAGCAAACCCTAAGTTGTGCCATTTCTATCAAAATCCCTATTTTCCTCTTTTTATCATACATCTGATAACAAGTTGCTATAAGAAGGTAAATGGTTTTCAAAACAAGCTATCATGGAAAATCAACAATGTAAGAAGTTTCACAAAGGGGGAGAGATTGTTAGGGCTAAGCCACATGACATGTAACTTATCAATTATGAACCATTTTTCAAGGAAGCATTCTAGAGGGTACGATGCTTGAATTTTTGTGAGAAAATGAAAAGAGGACATCCTAAAGAAGAACCAAGAAAATATGAATAAATTATATTATGTTTACATCAAAATCATTTTTCCATGGTTCACTTTATTGCACATACTTATAACCTGAGTACATATTTTTGTCTTAAACTGAGGTTACCATATTCATATGACTTCCGCAAAAGGTTACTTCATGTTTCAGAAGATTGTAGCAGGTTCTGTAAGGATTTCCCATCTTTATTTTCAATTTTTAAAAGTCTAAATAAATTTTGAATGTAAAAATGCACCTACAAGAAAGTTCGCAGTGCACGCTGTCAAAGGCGTTGCAAACTAGTAATTTTGGGACAGTTTGTAGTGAATTAGTACAAAGTAGAGTCATTTTGTCATCATAAGTTTTAAATTGTGATCTGGTTTCTTCTAAAATTTTATGTGGAGATGAATCATAATATCATGGAATTTTTGAGCAAAAATCAACCCAACCCAGTTCGTCGTTTGGGAGAAAAGTTGAAATCATCATCTACAAGAAAGTTTGTAGTGAATCCTGGAATTGTGCTGCAAACTCTAACAGATTGATAAATATGAGTTGTAGGAGGGTTGCCACCTATCTGAGGGGTTCAAATGGTTTCTTAGGAGGTATTTTGACATGACGTAAATGTTTTCTATCACCGTATCAAGCAACATGACCTGTTTCAAAAATGATTTATCACAATAGACAAGATCCAAAAAAATAGGAGCTAGGTGGATTTTTTGTTTCACCTTGTTGTAACAACTCCTAGGGAAAAGGGAATCCAATGCAACCACTTGGGATTCAACCTATTTAGAGTAGGAAGGATTAATACACTATAGATAGTAGTGGTTTTTCTGAGGAAAGGGTTGGATTCATGATCCAAGAGAGGAGAGAGTTGGAGGAGCAATTTAGCTGCTTATTTGTAAGCCCAAGGGCCTATTTGTAATTAGCATTTTTTCCATTAAATATTCATGAGAGTTGTTTATCAGATTGTATTATTTGTTTTCCATTTCTCTTGCCATCCTCTTTCTTGAATATATTGTAGGTTTTGAGGATCATAGATGCCATTGATTGATGGATTCATGAACAATATAGGATCTATTGTAGCTTGCCCATTAATAATTGTTTATTGTTTAAGAAATATTTAATATGTTTGCAGAAAGGATATTTGTATGATGGATGTTCTTCCTTTTTCCATATTTTCTATGCTTCTACCCATAATTATATAAATTTTTTATCTAGTATACAGTATAATTTCCTTTTATCTATAGGATGTTATGACTACATGCCCAATGGAATTCCTCTATAGACAGTTTGTTTCCCTCTCCCTTTCTTACCTAGTCTTGTTGATCCACTCAAGTATAAAATTGTTTTAACCATTTATATTCTGATGGGTACTGGAATTGTTCTTAAAGTAGACTAAGAACAACTCTTGGTTCTAACAACACCATTTAATGTTTCCAAAACTTATACTTTAAGTCTCTCTTTCTTTGTCCCTCAAAAATTTAAAAATAATACTTCTCCTTAAAATGTGTGCTCAAATTACTTGTTTATGCATCAAATATTTTATGACTTTAAGAAACCATAAATAAAATTTCAAAGTGGATATAGAATAACTTGTATTTGTTACCATTTAAACTATGAATAATTCATAATGATGAATATATAGGTGTTGACTTTAGAGAGAATCTATGTATATAGGTAGAAATCGATTCTATTGAGAATTAAATGCCAACCAACCAATGCACCAAAATATCCGTGTGTTGTGTTGAGTGAAGGCTTGTCAAATCAAAGTAAGATATGTCTTTAAGTCTTTGTTTAATTGCAAGTATCCTTTCGAAACAATATTTGTGTATAGAAAATGTTTCTGGATAGACATTGTATGACATTTTAGCTTTTTATTGTCCTTGATGATGGGTGGAGTGTCCACTCAAAATGTTGGACGTTTCGAAAACCATGCACACAGTGTCTATCCAGAAAATTTTTTTCCACTGTCTTCTAACTATAATAACTTACATTCTCAAATATTTGTGTGGCCAATATCATGAGTTGATTCATTTTTTCTCAGATCTCTTCTCTAATATTTTAACGCAGAGCTTCAGAGCTTGGAATTTGACTGTAATTTCTATAAGCTTTGCAACTTGTCTTAATTCCAACAGATACTCTATCAAACTGTGAAGATAATACTACAGAAGCAATGTCTCTCTTGTTTGAGACCAATATTTAGATTTAGTTTTACAATCCTGCATACATAATCATGAATTTGGTACCCTACTTGAGAAAGAACAAATCAACAACATAGTTTTCTTAAATTCATGACAATTATGAGATAGAAATTGACTCGGGGATAAAACAATTGTTGAGTCTTTCATTATAGAATTTCTTTTCAAATTTCAATATAATCATGAATGATAATCTTCATCAAAGAATCTCAATAATCTACCATTTTGCAAGAATGGAGCAAACTCTATTTTATTAACCTTCTTAACTCAAAACCCTAACTTCTTGGTGTAGTAAATTTTCTTCATGCCAAATTCAACAGTGCATTCTTTAAAATGTATATTTTGAAGTGAAGAGCAAAGTAGGCTAAATATAGAGAAAATTTGCAACTCAATAACTTAATTGTCATCTTTATAAGAATATATGTCACAATTTTACAAAATGAGTCCTCTTCATCAATTGAAAAAACAAAAATGTATCTTAAGATCTAAAAAAAATTGCACATTTATAACAGATCTACTATATCTTGAGATTTACAATATTTAACTAATTTACATGTAACAAATTTCATATCTAGAACTATAAACAGTTTAAATAGCTCTAAAATGATAATCAACAAAAAATTGAAAATTAAATCTGAAAGAAAATCAACAAATTGATTTTAAAATTTTCTACAATTATAAACTAAGTTTTTCCTTATTAAACTCACAATAGAGTTACATCAATACTATTGTCCTTGAATTTGGATAGATCCTGGTTGATGTTGTGAAGACTTCCTTTCTTCATCAATCCATCCAACACCATTCAACTTGGCTCTGATACCAATGTTGAAAAAGTGTCCTCAAACATGTAATTTTATTAATAAGCAAAACATAGTTACAAATAGAGTGAGGGAATAAATCCTACGTACGTCACATGAAAAAGAGCTAGTTTATATAGCTCAAATCTATGTTAAAACCTTGGAGAACAACCAATGACATAATCAATTGAGTGTGATAGGTTTTATTTACATATTAAACTAAATATCCTATTAACAAATATGCTAGAATAAACTATTTTCTAAAATTAATTTATTTAGACTTCTAGAACTTTAGGATTATTTATTTAGACTCTTATAATTTTCATATTATTAGGGTAACACTTAATAGTAAAAACCCTAACTACTTGTGGTTCCATCATTAAAGGGTACCAACGACATAGTGGGCCTTATTTAATCAAGATGACCCTTTTTACATTAAGTAAGTACCCACTAACTAACAAATGGGCCTCATACATTGATTAACTAACTACTATGTACTCAAAGTAGGGAGGTTAGGGGTAGGACCCTAACATTCCCTTCCATTTCAAAAAAGGTTTCGTCCTCAAGGCTATAGGTGTGGAAACAATTATACAATTGTTATTGGTTCCCAAGTGACATATTTTGACTTTATATCTTTCCACTAGATAAAAAATTATTGGATGATGTGTTGTCATAGTCCATAGTCTACATTGGCTAGTACTACTTCCATTTGATCCAAATGGACCCATATCCATCAAGTTTCGGAAGGCTAGACTGAACTCGACGACCCCAAAAACTTGTTTAAACAAGACACATGAAATATTGGATGGATCTTAGAGTGGGTTAGAAGAGCCAACCTTTAGGAAAAATTTCTAATGCAATAGAGGATCTTATAAGATCCAAGTAATTTCAGTGAAAGCTTCTAATGGAATTTGTCTTTGAGAGATGTTTTCTTGTAAGTTTGACATCAAAGAAGATTTGACCCCCTTCTACAAAAGAGTGCTTAAGTGATGTTGGTTTTTGACCCAACACGCCTACCTCAATAGGTATCTGTTGACCTCCTGGTCTAAGGATCCTTCTTAATCACTTGAGTTGAAATGGCTCCTTGATTCCCAGTTGGAATCTCCCAAAGCATATAACCACAGGTCCTTTTTAGAAGTCACGCCCACACGAAAAAGAGTTAGGTGTAAACCTTCACTCCCCGTGACCACAGACTTAATCCCAAAAGGGTGCATCGTGTTTCGCAACTTCGTGAATCCTATTGTTGAGTTCCCTGACTCCTTTATATCCCGAAACCCCGAAATGGGTTAGCAGGTCTCTAACTCCTCCCTTAAATTCTCTTTATGTGAACCTCTGCTACATCTTGGGGCCCAACCTCCAAGTGCGTCGAAATTTTGCGACTCATGAGTTCACGATACAATGCTCCTCCTTTTCCCCGAAGTCCAAACTCATGAATTCTCTGTTGTAGATCAATGATCCAAATTTTTCCACAATATGACGGTCCAGATCTTGTCAGGATTTCATGAATCGGTATTTCACGACTCTTGACTCCAAGTCACAACTTCTCCACACTCTCGAATTCTAAAATGACAAAATTCAAAACACAAGATCAACAACTCTCATTGATCCAGATTTGATGACGATTCTCCCTCCTGAGCTTGCGAGTGTTGAAAGACACTCAGTCGTATCCTCTTTGCTAATCTACTAGATCCAACGGTCCACGGAGAATCAGTGTTTCTCGCGCTGAGAATTTCAACCATCCATTCATATTCCTCATAAATCTTGCCAAATGACTTGGTGTCCTTCCTTCTGAGCTTTCTTTCTACAAGGTAAATTCGACCCTCGACTTTACTTTGAACTCCTTGAACTCTTTATCCCTCCTAATCTTGGTTATTTCTTCAAACTCTAAGACTCGAAGGGATTCTTGCATGCACTCCTTGCGGCCTTCATGATAATCTGATGTCTCCCTCTTCTATGTACTCCTTGTGACAAAAGTTATTCAACCACTTCCTTGGTTGGAAAATTCTAAGACTCGATCTGGCTTATGCACACCTTGCACAAATCTGTGTTATACTCGCACTTCTGCTGGTATAAGAACAACGATATCTCTCCTAAGATTTTCTAAGATAAAAATAATAATCTTGTCAATGCACTCCTTGCGGACCTTAATTGCACTCCTTGTAGGAATTCTCAGGGTGAGAAACAATTGAAACTCATACTGTCCCTCCCACAGACTTCATACATTCAACATGAAATCACAGATACACATAGCATTGAAATAAATGCATAACAGAGAATATGATAAAACTATAAACATACCATTCAAACGATACAAACAATAATCATCACCACACCATGAAATGGAATCAAAGCCTTCTTATATTAATTCAATTGCTTTTATACATGGTCCCTATAGCAACAACTATATTCTTATACAACTTCTATAGTCTATCTTCAGCTCTGTTCTCCTATGCTCTCTTTCTCTACATCTCTAACTCTTACAATTACGATGAGAATAATGATACAATAAAATACATATGAGGGAGATTTCTCGAGTTTTCCCTCCTACAACCTCAAGCTATCTAATTGAAATTAAATCTTACAACTACTTTACATTGATTACATTAAATGGTTACAACCGAAAGATGAGAGCAACCGCTCAAGATCTACGTTACAATCTCCAAACTATAAATGAAAACATATCCCTTCCAGATATTACATTTAATGTCTCATATTTTCAAATTTAAAAATTCTTCAAAATGCGCGCTGGTGCATATCCAGTTGTCCTCCATTTGTGCGTCCTTATGATGCTCCTTCATCATACTCCTTTGGCTAAAAAATTCATGAACTCATGTTCATGAGCTCTTGCACCATCTGTCCATGTTTTTGGATATTTGCTTCACTTTCACAACTGGGATCCTCGATCGGGTGTCCCTTCCACTTTACCAAATACTTAAAATATGTCTTTCTTCGGGTTTTCTTGCTAACTATATGATCAATGATCTTTTCCATCTATGACTTTTCAGCTACAGGCATCTGTTTAACCCACTAAACTTCCTTTTGATTCTCTTTTCCTCTTGTTTCATCTATCCTGTAAGGATACAGATCTTCTACGTTGAATATGGGTGATATTCCCACACCGTGTGGCAATTCTATCTCATAAGCATTTGCCTCAAATTTTCTCAAAATCTTACACGAACCTATCTTTATCATTTTCATCTTATTATATGTTCCCCTTGGGAACCTTTCTTTTATTAGATGTGATAAGACTAAGTCTCCCACTTCGAATTGAAGCTCTCTTTTGTGGTTATCTTCTTTGCGCTTATACTCTTGGTTGGAATTCTGTAATCACTCTTTAATCTTACTGTGGAGCTCTTTCATTTCTGTTGCAAAATCTTCCACTCCAACACTTCTGAACTCACTCTTCTCTAAGTCTCTCAACTCATATACTCCTCTTGGTTGCATTCCATACATTATCTGGAATGGGCTTTGTCCTGTGCTCCTGTTAGGTGAATCGTTATATGCAAATTCCGCTTGTGGCAGAATCTGATCCCACTGACTAATGATGTTCAGATACTAAACTCCTCAATAAGTCTCCCAAACTTTGATTTACTACCTCATTTTTTCCATCCTCCTGAGGGTGATATGCTGAGATAGAAGATAAATCTGTTCTCATCTTCTTCTATAGTGTTCTCCATAAGTGACCAAAAAAATTGGTATCCCTATCTGAAACAATACTCTTGGGTAAACCATGAAGTCAAACAACTTTTTTGAAAAAACAATTTGCAATGTGTTGCATCACTAGTTTTCTAACATGGAATGAAATGTGCCATTTTGAGAATGTGTCGAATACCACAAATATGGAATCACAACCTCTCTGTGTCCTCGACAGTCCTAACACAAAATCCATTCTTACTGCATCCCACGACCTCTCTGGTACTGGAAATGGTTGATGCAATCTTGTATTCTATCTTTTCCCCTTTGCATGCTGGGAAATTCTACATTTGTTGACAAATTTCTTGACATCCATCCTCATCCCTGGAAAACAATACAAGTTGTTTAGTTGCATGAATGTCTTATCAAAGATGAAATGTCCAGCCAATCCCCCACTATGTTTTTCCTTTAAAAGCTTTTCTCTCATAGAACTCTTCGGGATACACAATTGATTTCCTTTGAATAATAATCCATCCTGAATTAAATATTCAATCTATTGGCTTTTGTCTCTCAGAACAAGATTCTTACATGCTTCATAAGCATCCTTGAAATCTGAATCATCTCTGTACATGTCCTTAACGCTATCAAAACCTAAGGATTCACACAAAACTCCTGGAGAATCAAACATTTCATGCTCAATGCATCAACAACTTTGTTAGCAGTTCCAAAAATGTACTTTATAACAAAAGTAAAGTTCTGCATGAATTCAACCCATTTTGCATGTTTCTGGTTCAATTTTTCCTGTTTGGTTATGAATTGTAAAGCATGGTTGTCACTATAAAAAACAAACTCTTTTGGAACCAAGTAGTGCCTCCATTTCTTCAATGCTTGTATGATTGCATAAAACTCTTTATCATACGTGGAATATTTCATCTTGTTCTCATTCAACTTCTCACTGAAGTATGCAATTGGTCTATTGTCTTGACTTAAGACTGTTCCAACCGCGAATCCACTTCCATCACATCTCACTTGAAATGTTTTACTGAAATATGGAAAAACTAGAACTGGTTGTTCAGTTATCTTCTCCTTCAACAACTTAAAACTTTTCTCTACTTCCTCTATCCAATGAAAAGATTTATGTCTTTTCTTGACTGTGTCCATCATTGGTGCATAAATTCCACTAAAATTTCTGATGAACTTCCTGTAAAAACGGGCTAGTCCATGGAATATTTTGACTTCAAAGATATTCCTTGGCAATGTCCATTCTTTGATTGCTTTTACCTTCTCAGGATCCATATTCAACTCATTCGAAGAGATCACAAAACCCAAATAAATAACTTATTTCTGCATGAAAGACAACTTCTTCAGATTTATCAACAAATTCTCTTGTTGTAACCTCCTCATCACTAAAACTAAGCTTCTCAAATATTCCTCCTCAGTCTTACTGAAGATCAGTATATCATCAAGATACACAGTCACAAATTTTCCAATGACATCTTTCAATACTTCGTTCATCAATCTCATGAAAATACTTGGCGTATTCGTCAAACCAAATGGCATGACAAGCCATTCATGCAGTCCTTCATTCGTCTTGAATGTTGTCTTCCATTCATCACCTACCCTCATTTGAATCTGATGATAACCTCTTTTCAAATCAATTTTTGAAAAAAACTTTGCCCCACTCAAGCAATCCATCAAGTCATCCATCCTGGGTAAAGGAAATCTATACTTGATTGTGATTTTGTTTATAGCCATCAAGTATGTACACATTCTCCATCCACCATCTTTATTTGGACTTAACACTACTGCACAACACATGGACTTAATATTTCTCTAATTAACCCTTTGTCCATCAATTCCTGGACTTTCTTTTTTACTTCTTCATTCTCCCGCGACGTCAATTTGTACGTTTCTTTGTTTGGAAAAATTGCTCCTGGTATAAGGTCAAAGTGTTGGCTTATACTTCTGATGGGTGACAATGAACAAGGTAAATCGTCCACTACTATATCAGCAAAATTCTCTAGCAGTTCCTGAACTTCCTCAGGTAGATCATCTATTGAAGTACTAGTCAATATGACTCTAGGTTTTCTTACCACAACAAACCACATTTCTTCACCCTTCTTGGCTTCATCCAGAAGTTCCTTCCCACTCATGAGAAGTATAGTATTGCTTGTCTCTTCTTTCTCCTTCTTGTCTTCAATTGGTAGCAACATATGCGTCCTACCATTCTTCTCCAAGGTATAGGTGTTCTTTCTTCCATCATGAATAAAATTTGTCATATTTCCATGGTATCCCCAACAAAATATGATAGACATCCATGGGAATAAAATCACATAAGATATCATCTTTGTATCCCCCTATCTTAAATTCAACTAAACGTTGTTTAGTGATTGTTACCTGATGTCCCTTTTGTAACTACGAGCCTTTGTATCAGCTTGGATGTGCAACTGTCTCCAATTCCATTTTCTCCACCATCTCTGTGGATACTAGATTATATGTGCTTCCATTGTTCACTATTAACTTGGATACCGTATCCTTGGTCTTGCAAGTAGCTCTGAAAAAATTGTTCCTCTGGACTGGATTCTCCATCTCTTTCTCTAGCTTCAAGAGAATTTTCCTCATCATTAAGGATCTTCCACCTTCTACATATTCTGCCTCAACATTTCTCCTTTGCACTTCTGAAATGTGAGTTTCACCTCCTCCATCTATGTTTCTATCAGGACATTCAAAATATTTGTGTCTGATATTTCCACAGACAAAACACTTTAATTCACCTCCTCTGCCTCTTCTTCTTCCTCTTGCTCACGGAAAAATTTTCTTATCGGCATATTGTCTTCCCTGTGAACTTCCTCCCCTTTTTGGGTGATTATGAGGTTTTTTTTCTTCTTCCTTGGGCTTCTGTACTCTATCTTAGAAAATTGCTTTGCCTCTCCTCTGACTTCTACCTATGCCCCTTTGACCTTTATTTCGGGCCAATTTCTCTTCTACCTTCAAAGAAATCTGATAAGCATCTTCCACATTCCTAATTTTCACCATGCTCATCTCATCCTGAATTTCATATCTCATTTTGTTCATGTATCTGGAGACCTTATTATCATCACTCTCACGATGACCATCTCTAATGTTTAATCGGTAAAACTCTTCAATGTACTCCTTCACTTTCATCCCTTTCTGTCTCAAATTTTGCATTCTTTGGAACATATTAATTTGGTAATCTCTGGGTATGAACTTGGCTTTCATCTTTTCTACCATCCTATCCCATATTTTGATTCTTTGATTTCCCTTGCAATGCCTGTCAACCTACAGTTCCTCCCACCACAATACTACATGTCCTTTCAGTCTAGTGAAAACATGTTTTACTTTCTTATCCTCTTTGATGTATTCATAATCAAAATATTTATCCAGAGCTCTAAGCCAATCTAGTAGCTCCTCAACATCTAATTTTCCTTCATACATCGGGATATCCATTTTTTCTTTGGCCCCTATTCTTGCAACAACTCTGAATAGATGTTCCTTCGCAACATCTTCGACTACAACTTCCTCTTCTTCGGGTCTTGCTTCAATATCATTTTAGGATTCACTAACATATCTAGTATCAGTTGTCCATTTCTGTGTTGTCTCCATAGAATCCAATCGAGCACGAAGTTCTCTCATTTCCCTCTCCACAACTGGATTGGGCATAGGTCTTTCTTGACGTCTTCTTGGCAGCATTGTTTCAATCTGTCCATGCAGAATTCAATTACAACTGTCCTCTGTATTCCTCCTCAGAAAACAAAAGTTGTTAGCTAGGCTCTAATAAACCACCTGATGGTATGTATCAGAGTATTTTCTTTATCTACTGCCCGCTACAGAAATTTAAAATATGTGCTCTAACACCACCTGAAGCAGCATACCCTACCTCAGCAGGGATCTGCTGACCTCCCGGTCTAAGGATCATTCTTAATCACTTGAGCCGAAATGGCTCCTTGATTCCCAGCTGGAATCTCCCAAAGTATATAACCACAGGCCCATTTTAGAAGTCACGTGCATGCGAACAAGTGCTAGGCGTAAACCTTCACTCCTCATGACCACTGGCGTGACCACAGACTTAACCCCAAAAGGGCGCTTCCGATTTCGTGACTTCACGAATCCTGTTGTTGAGTTCCCTCACTCCTTTGGATCTTGAAACTTCGAAATGGGTTAGCGGGTCTCTAAATCCTCCCTTAAATTCTCTTGATGTGACCCTTTTTTGCCTCCTAGGGCCCAAACTCTGAGCGCGTCAGAATTTCATGACTTGTGAGTTCACGATACGACGCTCCTCCTTTTCCCCGAAGTCCGAAATCGTGACTTCTCTACTGTGGATCAACGATCCATATTCTTCCATGATCTAACGGTCCAGATCCTGTCAGGATTTCGCGAATCAGGATTTCACAACTCTTAACTCCGAGTCACAACTTCTCCACACTCCCAAATTCTGAAATGACAAAATTCAAAACACGAGATCAACGACTCTTGTTAATCCATATCTAACGATAGTTCTCCCTCCTGAGCTTGTGATTTTTGAAAGAAACTCAGCCTTATCCTCTCCACTGATCTACTAGATCCAACGGTCCACGGAGAATCGATGTTTCTTCCGTCGAGAATTTCAACCATCCGTTTAACCTCCTAATAACTCTTTCCAAATGACTTGGCGTCCTTCCTTATGAGATTTCTTTCTATGAGGTGACTTTGACCCTCGAATTTACTTCTAACTCCTCGAAGTCTCTATCCCTCTTGAGCTTGGTTCTTTCTTCAAACTATAAGATTTTAAGGGATTCTTGCATGCACTCCTTGTGGCCTTCACGATAATATTTGATTATCTGATGTCTCCCTCTTCTGCGTACTCCTTGCGAAAAAAGTTCTTCAACCACTTCCTTGGTTGGAAAATTCTAAGACTCGATATGGAATATGCACACCTTGCATGGCTCTGTGCTATACTCACACTTCTGCTGGTATAAGAACAACGATATCTCTCCTGGTCTTTTGTAAGATAAAACTCAAAATCTTGTCAGCGCAGTCCTTCTGGACCTTCACTGCACTCCTTGTAGGAATTCTCAGGGCAAGAAACAATTGAAACTCATACTCTCCCTCTCACAGAATTCATACATTCAACATGAAATCACAGATACACATAGCATTGAAATAAATGCATAACACAACATATAAGCAAATTGTAAACATACCATTCAAATGATGCAAATAGTAATCATCACCAAACCATGAAATGGAATCAAAGCCTTCTTATATTAATTCAAGTGCTTATGTACATGGTCCCTATAGAAACAAATATCTACTTATAAAACTTCTACAGTCTATCTTCAGCTCTGTTCTCCTATGCTCTCTTACTCTACATCTCTAACTCTTACAATTATGATGAGAATAATCATACAATACAATACATACAAGGGAGATTTATCGAGTTTTCCCTCCTACAACCTCAAGCTATCTAATCGAAATTAAAGCTTACAACTACTTTACATTGATTGAATTGAATGGTTACAGCCGATAGATGAGAGAAATTGCTCAAGATATGTGTTACAATCTCCAAACTATAAATGCAAACATATCCCTTCCAGATATTACATTTAATGTCTCATCTTTTCAAATTCAAAACTTCTTCAAAATGTGCATTGGTGCATATCCAATTGTCCTCCACTTGTGCGTGCTTATGATGCTCCTGCATCAGTTTTGAGCTATCGCCGTATTCTCATTGAGTGTGTAGATGATGGCCTTTTTGGTATGAAGCATGTGATATACTTATAGAACCTTGGATGTGCATGGTAAATATGAATCCATTGGGTCTTCTTTCCATGGATAGTTTCATATGGTGTCATTTTGGTATCACCATGATATATGGTATTGTGCCACCATTTTGTAAGGTGTACCATTGGTGCTTATTGTCTAAAGAAAAGCATCTCAAATGGGTTTCTAGTCGTCTTTGTTGACTATTTATGTTTGGCGATATGTTTGAGGATGATAAGATATGCTCATGTTCAACTAGGAGCCCTATATTTTAACAACCATTGTCAAATTTTGTTGATGAATGTGAGGTCACAATATGAAACAATGGTAGTAGGCATACCATGTAAATTAAAAATTTGATCCATGAAGACTTGGGAAACTATGGAGGGTGTAAATGGATGTGGTAGGGAACAAAAGTTAGCCTATTTGGAAAGGTAGTCAACTACCACCATGATGACTGATTTGTTTTCAGTGGTCAAGAGGCCTACTATAAAATCCATATAAATTCCAATCCATATAGTGGCTAGTATCATTGGTGGTTGAAATTCCTTTGGAGTCTTCACCATATCCCTCTTGTTTCACATTAGGAAACACAAATTTGGATGTCTTTTTTCATGTCTTCCTAAAATAAAGATCACTTAATGTGTGCATAGGTTTTGTGAAATAAAAAATTACCAACAAGAATATATGAATGTAGCTCCTCTAACACCCTTTGTTTTAAATAAAATTTATGCACTAGAAAATATTCCCTTTATATTACAAGGTATCATGTTTCCAAGTAAATCCTTTAGGAGGATTGGGGTCCACCTAAATCCCATGCATGAGTTGAACCACTCCAACATTTGTGAACCATTCATGGAAATCTTCAACAAAATTATTGAGTATAGGTAAGAATATAGTAAAGAGGGATCCATCATCCTTATATTTAGAATTAAAAGTATTGGTGACCACATTCTCTTTTCCTTTCTTATAATTGATATCATAATCATACCCAAGCATCTTAGTTACCCACTTGTGATACTCAAGGTATGATAACCTTTGTTCTAAAAAATACTTCAAACTATGATGATCTGTCTTGATTTGGAAGTGTTATTGAATGAGATATGGGTTCCAAGTATCAATAACATGAAGGATAGGCATAATATATTTCTCATAGGTGGACTTTCCCAAATTTATATCTCACAAATTTTCACTAGAGAATTCCAATGGGTTCCTTTTTTGCATTAGTATGAATCTAAGGCCTTGGCCTAAAGCATCACATTCCAAGAGAAAACTATTAGTGAAATTTGGCATGGATAAGATTGGGATAGTACACATGGATTCCTTTAAGGTAGAAAAGGCCTACTTAGTTAACTCATTCCATACAAAGGAATTATTCTTAAGGAAGGAATTCAAGGGGGGCTACAATTTGTCCATAATTTTTTACAAATTTATGTTAGTAACCCATGAGCCCTAAGAAAGCCCATAATCTTTTCAAAGTCTTAGGGTGCGGATAATACTACATAGCCACAATTTTCTTGGGATCCACTCACATCCCATCCTCACTAACAATGTGACCCAATTATTTGACCTCTGAACCACCAAAAAGACATTTGGAACATCTTAGGAACAACTGGTTGTCCCTAATGTGTTACAAGGATTTATCAACATGCTCTGCATGTTCTACCCATGTTTTTATATAGATCAAGATATCACCAAAGAATACAAGAACAAAAAAACACAATAAGGGTAAAAACGTCTTACTCATGAGGCTTTAAAAGGTGGATGGGGCATCACAAAGGGAAAAGGGCATCACCAAAAATTCATAATGGTCTTCATGGGCGTGGAAGGATGTATTTGGAATTCCCACCTCCTTCATCCTTATTTGGTGGTATCCCAAGTGCCATTCGATTTTAGTGAAAAGCTTGACATTGTGAAGCTCATTCAAGATATCATTAATAACTGGGATGGGAAATTAGTCTTTAATAGTCAACTTAAAGAGAGCACACAAATCTAAACATATTCACCAATTTCCTTATTTCTACAATTCCATGATCGATGGTGATGAATAAGGGCTAGTGCTAGAACAAGTAACACCTGCTTCCAATAGTTCCTAGATAATATTTTTTATTTCATTCATTTTGGAAAAAGGGTTTTAGTAAGGATGCACATTGGGTGGTGGAGTTCCTAGAATTAATGGAATACCATGATCATGCTCACCTCTTAAAGGGGGTATGCTAGGTGGTGCATCAAACACATCTTGATTCTTACTCAAGTTCAACTATAAGTGAGGGTGGATCTCTTGTGGTGGGATGTCCACAACATGGATGGCATTGAATTACACAAGAATTCCATAGTGTCCTTTCTTAAATATATTTTCCTTACAATGCGAGTAGATATTTTTTTAGAAGATGGACTTCTTTCCCTTAAGTGTATATTGTTGACCATATTTATTAAAAATCGTGTAAAATTTATAAAGTTTCATGCAATATAGGCCCAATGTTCCTATCTGGGCCCAATATTCATAACCATTATACTCATTACCACATCATAACCACTCATTTCAATAATGAACATGTTGTATTCGAGAAAATATTCTGGGCCTAGTTGAAGTTTCACCTTCTCACACTTGCCACCACATGGCATAATGATTCCATTAGCTATCATAACTTGAAAAACATGTAATTCATGGAAATAATATTGGGTTTCCTTGTCCACTTGTATATGTATACAATTGTGGGTATTTACATTGACAATTAAAACAATCACCTTTATGTTCTTGATGTAGCCAATAAACTTTTGGGTTTGAGAAGTAGACATGATGGATAAAGAATGGAGGGAAATTAAGGTTCCTCTTGAGGTGGCTTTGGAATGGTGTAATTTGGAGGGGGCATTGTTGTGTCCTCTAGTTCCATATAAAGAGAGCCATCCTATGAAATATCCTTAGGATATTCAGGTTGGGACACATCCATTTGAAATAAAAAAATTTCTTTGCTTTTATTCCCTTTGTGAAACTTGTCATCCTAATTATAGCAAACATTAGAGGCATTGGTGCTCAACCATTTCTTCCTGAGATAAATTCTAGACCCTCTATGGTTGATATGGAGGGGAAGTGGTATTAGACACCATATGAGGAGGAGGGAAAGGAATAAAGGAGAATATTTTGGTTTATACATTGATGATCACATGTGCTTCAAGGGAGCACTAAGGGGCTTCCAACCAAGTAGTTAGGTGTTGCATTAGGACTTGTGTGTGAACTCAACCTTGAGAAAACTTATGAAGCATTCTTTAAAATATATTTAGTCAAAACCTCGGTCATTGTTAGTTTCCCAAAAGATAATATAAAGTCTTGTACTATGTCTGTTTGGAATAACTTGGTTAGTCTTCCCAAATAGTGAGTGTCTAGATTTCAAAATGAACATAGATGGATTTCATGAACTACACTCCAAGTAATATAAACCCCATAGGATTTATTATCCCATTGCCACCACCATCAATGTTTTGGATCCAAGTATAACACCCTCACTCTGAGTTTCATCATGTCACTAGTAATTCCATGGATGAAGAATTTGTGTTCCATTTGGGTAACCCACCCAGTAGTATCTAATGTATCAAAGTTATTCATATCAAATTTGGGAAATTTGTGCCACATATTATTATCATGAAAGGGAGTTTGATAGCGATGCAACCCATCTCTTAAGGTCTCATGTTTCCATTCTCATTAGGGAAGATGCTCGAAAATATTTTTGAGAGTGATTGATATGAAATCTAGTCTTCCATTGATCACTTTCACCAAGTTTTCCAATGATGTGATCTTACCATCCATGAGTGTGGACCTAGTTTATGGAATGGGTCTATGTGTCACCAAAAGTGTTACTAGAGAGGTTTATCAATGCAATCAATATCTCATAAGGATTCCTTTGAGATAGGCCATCCACAATGGTCTAGTCACACCCATAAAAAAAGGTTACTAGAGAGTGCCACCACTACAATTAGAATGGTGCAAGTAATCTTTTGAGATAGGTCCCCCATAAGTTTTTTTTTTCTTGATTCCTTCGATAGGAGTATTACTCTTGGTTGAGTATTCAATGTGTTGATGTAATCCCCAAATTATTGATAGTCCATTTTATGTAGGAATTTCATGGCCTATGTTGCAAAGGCTAGGGTTTGCAAGGCTCTCAGATATAGGTGTAGGTTTCCAATAGTAGTACTTGGCCTAATTTATTATAGTTGTTAATGATATTTCTTGTAAGGGGGTTAGAATGCAGAAAGAATGGGTTAAAACCCACTTGTCCTAAGTTTGAATGTAAATGTGCCCGTGTAAACAGTGAACGGATCTGGATGGCGCGCATCCGCACGCCCAAATCAACGGTGCATATGCGATTCCGGACCCCCCCCGGCCTTTCTAACTTTAAGCGGAGGGGGGGGGTCCAGAATCGGGGGTGCATCTCTTCAACAGTCCAGATCAGCGCGCCCGGATCAACGGCAATGAAGGCAATTCCATACCCCCCCCCCGCCCGCCTTTCTACCTTTAAGCGGAGGGGGGGGGGTCTGGAATCGGGCACGTAAATATCCGACGGCTGAGATCTTAGCGCCCGGATCAATGGCGCTCACGTGCTCCCATCATTCTCAGTCGCTCTGTGTTTAGCCTGCGTGGGCCCTGCTCCCGTCATGTCACCTTCCAGAGCCACCTTTCTCCTGTCGTCGTGTGTCATCCATCCACCTCCCCTCTATGGTCTGCATGGTCTTCCTTCCTTCTCATCATCCACACACCGCCTGCCACATGTCTCCTTCCCTCCACGTCAGTCTCCCACTAAAATGTGTCCATCACACCTGCTTTCCTGCCTCTTCCTCTTATTGTCTTTCACCATGTGTCTCCCCTGCAACCTCTCTCGCTCACTCATCACTTCTTGCTTCACTCCCCACTGTTTTGGACCCATCACTCCTTTCCCGTGCCCCCACCTTCCACGTTGGACTCCACGCATATTCTTTGAGCCAGTTAGTTATTCTAGGTGGCAGCATGGGAGGCCCTCCACGTCCCGAAGGTGTCGCGTTGGCCGGGCCATCCTCAATCCTAATGAAGCAGTTATTAAAACGGTTGGTGGTGGTTAGACATCACCTCCACCCTAATGGGAAAGCATGGCCATGAATTAAAGACACGTCGATTCGTCGTTGTAACTGTAAAAGAGACAGATTGCGTCTGACATAAGTTGCACGACCTTTCAGAAGTTAACTGTCAGAAATCCATGCAGGCACAAAGCCTTCAATGCAGTGTCTTGATTTCGCTGTTGTTGTAGTTCTGAGTATATGAAGGAATTTTCACCATTTTTGTATGAATCGATGGTAGAGCTCAGCTCCCGACTGTAAGGTTTCAGAAACCATTCTAGTTCTTTGGGTGGTGCCTCTGTGTTTGAGATTTCTTGTTTTATGACAAACAATTTCCTTTTTCCGTCTATGTTTTTGTCTTATATCAGAGAGTTCATGATCGAATGATTCGCTTGGATTGTTACAGCGATGTTATGATAAAGGATTTGTTGTGACATTATTGTATTCTCTGGTATTTTGTGTTTGAATGTAAGAGGATCTAGCGTTTGAATGCTTTCTCCTTCAGTCTTTTATAAACCTGATGTTTTTGATAGACCCTTGCATTTTTCTCATGCAATTCTTCCCCCTATTCACCCTTAATACAACTCACTGTTTGAAGTTTATCAAGACCTCACTCGGCATGCATACCTAGCCTAGTTTCAGAGTTGAGACGAGATTGTTCCGAGTGTGCTTCGATTTGATCACCCCTTTTAACAAATCGTGACATTAAACTGATGGGTGTCAGGCTCTGCTCCTGCAAGCAATCCAGGAGTGACTTCTGACGCTAACATTTCTGGCTCCATTGCCGGGGACGAAGTTGAATATTTTCCCCAGGATTGAATGACAAAGATCAACTGATTCTGAAGGTGCATCAGATATTAGAACTTGAAGATTGCTACTGTGCACCTGGCGACTCCATTGTGACGACTCCGCTGGGGAGAACCTGCTCTATCATTGTGGCTTCGAGAGGCAGACACACGAGGTCTAATCCACACTTGCCTTTAGCTACACCAGAAGTTGACTCGGAAGCAGTACGCAGAAAGGGAAAGAGCTCCATGAAATAAGTTTCCATCGCCGAAACAGGTAATGCGCCTTCCCCTTCTGAGAAGACTCCATTTTCTTATTCTCAACTTCCTAGTCATCCTTCCGCTGAGGTTTCCCATTTTCTGAATTTCGGGAGTGTTCCTGCTGATTTTTCTCCTCCTGGTCTGGTATCAGAAAGAGAGATCCTTGTCACTCCCCCCTCCCTATAGGCTGTGCCTCAATACAGACCTCAAGCCTTTGAAGGTTTCACCACCCCTCCTCTTATTGCTACTACCTCATGGAGAGAAGCATTTGAACATTCGTGTCCCTTAGCTCTCTCTCTGTTTTCTCCGTGGTCTCCTCCAAGAAACTCTTCTCCGACATCTCCCATCCATACTCCTCCTCTGAGTTCTCCTCTACCTAATATCCCTATGGCTGGTGCTAATCACCCTCTGAATAGGATGGACGCCATAGTTGCTGCTAGCTATGCTCCTTTAATTCTACCACATCCTTTGAATCCTCTCCATGCTGGCGACTACTTGAAGTACATGCCCAAGTTCAGTGGGGAGGGAGAGATAACTGCTGAAGAGCACGTGGGTGCTTTTTACAGTTATGCAGACAACCTAAACATTGAAAATGAAGATGTCTATATGAGAGTCTTTGTCCAGAGCCTGGAGGGTGAGGTCAGGAAATGGTTTAGAGGACTAGCCCTCGGATCTATTGCTGGAATTGAGGCTCTAGATAATGTTTTCCTGAGATAGTGGGGTGATAGGAAAGATTATATGTATTACATGACAGAGTTTGGGGCTCTGAAGAAAATGGATGGAGAGTCTGTTTCTGACTTCTCCAAAATATTCAATAAAATGTATAACAATATTCCTACAGATATTAAACCCTCAGAGGCCTCTGCTCAGATTTCGTATGCTGGCGCATTTGACCCTGATTTCTGTCTCTTATTAAGAGAAAGAAGAGCCACCTCTTTAGCTCAGATGCAATATGTAGCTATAGAAGTGGAATCCAACATATTAGCAGCTGACAGGCTGAGGAACCAGGCCGACCCAGATAGAAGAAAGGAAAAATCGGAAGCCTCAACTTCCGACCCATCACTGCCCCACCCTCAAGTAAATGAGCTGACCCAAGTGATGAACTTCCTGAAGGAAGAGATGGATAGATTGAAGGTGGAAAGGAGGCATGAGAATAAGGTCCCTCAGGGCATTGAGAAAAAGGGGGGTTTCAGAAGACCAAATTTTATTGCTCCCCCAACTATACACAGAGAGAAAGGAAGAGACAGGGACGATCAAAGAATTCAGGCTCCCTTTCAGAACAATTTTGTGGCCAATGAACAAGAAGGGGAAATAGATGAGTCCGAGCCCAAAATCCACTGCTTAGAAGGCACTCCTCCTTTTCCTCATCTCACTCAAATGGATTGTGAAGAGTGTCTC
>JZKD02S0261513.1:248562-280293 GCA_000966675.3 Picea glauca
GATGTTTGTGTAAATCACTGTGGGGAAGAAAATACTCCCAGTTTCTGTCAAAGATACTCAAAGGTATCCCTTGGGAGAGGTTTGGTGAGGATATCTAAAATATGTTATGTTCTCCCAATGTACTCCAAATTGATATTATTTTCTATGATTTTTTCCCGTAGAAAGTGGAAATTGATCGGAATATGCTTGGTCTTGGAATGCATCACTGGATTTTTGGAGATACTTATAACATTGGTATTGTCACAAAATATTGAAATAGGCTCATCATATTTTACTTGTATGTCTTGCAAGTTTTGCTTCTGATCCAAGAAAAAATCAGAGGCCACCCACCTATAACACTGGCTCAAAACAGTGGTTTCCGCTTTGGCAATGTTTCTACGGTTTTTCAGATCCTAAACTTCCAGGGTCATTTTGAGGCCCTAAATGACATCTTTTGGGATCGACAATGCCTAACATGTAGCCCAAGGTATATTCTAGGTTGAACATAATATGTACTCCTCGGATAGACCTTTCTAATGAGGTATAAAGCACCCCAAACATATATCGTGTGCAAACGTTATACCCCCAGGAAGTTGATGTATCAACTACCCCCATCGGGGCTCGAAAAACTTTTGGAGTTTCATCTTACGGGGTTAGGGTTTGGATTTTATTTATGTTTAAAAGGCCTTTGGAGCCTCATTGTAAACATCATATTCTTGTGAATGAGTGTATCCATCACATCTCTTCTTAGAGACAAGCTTCCACCATTCTAGAGAGTTCATTCACTCTCTACTTTTACAGTTTCTATACATTTCTCTCATTAATAGAAATTGTGTATTACTTTATCTATGTGTTTCTTGCAATATCTCTTTATATTTCCTTATTATATCTCCCTCTTCATTTCATTCTCAAAATAATTTGAATCAATCATATCAGAGTAGGATTCTCCTTGTCATTTATTAGTGAATGTACCCAACGAGTTTAGGGTACAAAGAGTTGGGTCTCGATCTAGTTTCTCTTGAGGAAAACCACTCTCTCCAGCCCAACCAGCCTCCCATGGAGGAAGAAAAAAGATACACGGGAGAATAATATTCTATAAATCTGTTTCTCAAGGAATACCTCACATGATAGGGGGATGAAACAGTGGATAATTTTTCCCAAATCTTTCGACAACTTTCGAAAATAGCAGACGCATCTTCATCAAGCAGCCACTTTAGAGGCACCACCCATTTAAAGGTACAAGTTAATTTTTATATTCTCTTGTTTTAAGGTCATATAGATGCACATGCTTTGGAAAAGTGGCTAAATATGCTAGAAGGTTATTTCTCTGGCCACAATTTTTCCAATAGAGAAAATATCACCTTTTCCTTCCTTAAGGTTGTCCCCCATGTCAAATATTGGTGGGAAACTTACTAGGAGGAAAATTCCATAGAGGATTCTGGAATATTTGGGTTCGAGCCCACTTGGGATTTTTTTTATGGATGCGGTCAAGGAACAACATTACCTTGTTGGAAACTATGATGATCAATACATTAGATGGAACACATTGCCTCAAGAGTGGGGCCAAGCATTAATGGAGTTCACAAATACCTTCTATACCTTGCACACCAAGATGGGTATCAAAGACTCCAAGCAACATCTAGTTCTTAAATAAAATGAGGCTCTAAACAGGTAGATCCAAACCAAAATGGAGTTTATGTACATCTCATAAAATGGAGTCACTTATCAATATGTTGTCAAAATCAAGCAAAAATTTAAGCAGCAAAACAAGCAATAATTTGGGTCTGCAAATACTCAACAACCAAAGTATGGTAAAGGCAACCCTAACTCACAGAACAATCAACCTGAAGAAAACCAGTCCAATCCACATGAAAAGAAGGGTAATGGAAAGATGGACACTGGGAAGTGGTGCGACTTCCAAAAATTCCCTTGGCACAACACTGATGAATGTCGCTCAAAATAGTCATTGGTGGTCGAGATCAAAGAAACAAAGTCGAGCCTCGAATTGGACTCTGATTTAGAAAATAATAAAAGGAAACATATCATTGATGCAAAACCCACTACCACTGTCACGACCATAATAATTCAATCGAAAGAAATAGAGGATCCTGAGGAGGGGGAGCACCTCTTCCATTCATAGATGTGGGTGAAGGGGACCCCACTGCATTTTATTGTTGATAGCGGAAGCCATAAGAACCTAATATTAGGAGAGGTCATCAAGAAGTTGGATTTGCCGAAAACACCACATCCACAACCATACAACATCTAGTGGCTTCGCTAGGGTTGAGATCTTCATGTCAGCCAACAATTTCTTTTGTCCTACAACATCAAGCCCTTCAAGGATGAGGTATTATGTGATGTTTCCCCACTGGAATTATATGATGTTTTTTTAGGCTAGCCATATATGTGCAAGAGTCATGTTGTTTACAGGTCTCAACCTCGTAGCATCATTTTTACTCTAGGGGGTCATCTCTACAGGATACCAGAGGTAGTTTTGACTATTGTCCCAACAAAACAATGCAGCAAAGTAATCTCTCATACTGAAAAGTTTAGCCTCTTCACAATCTGGGCATAAGGTGAACAGAAGGACACTGCAACCACTATATCCTCGACCCAATACCTTTCTATCCAGCATAATCATATTGCAGAAGAACAAAAAAATATTATTGTGTCACCTATGATGGTGCCTCCATAGTGCCCAATCCAACAAATTTACAAAAGAGCCCTTCATACTCCTCATATCACATCTTCACCGACATATTACTCCAACACTCGGGAAGGTCATGCAATTATATTAGTTGAATGGATCCAACCCCTCAAACAATAGGTTCATAACCACTTTCAATAAGCTGAGCAGGACACCAAGGTTCAAATTCAACAAAAGATTCCCCATCTTCCATGGGAACTTGACGCAATGGGTACCATTTCTTCCTAATGGAGGAAGAATTATCCAAGTGGAAATTGATTTCCACCCACCTATTCCACTAGCTCAAAATAGGGGTTTCCAGCTTGGTAGTTTTTCTATGGTTTTTCGGGCCCTGAACTTCCGAGGTCATTTTGAGGCCCTAAATGACATTTTTTGAGCTCAACAACACCTAGAATATTGACATAGGTAGATGTTAGGATGAATAGAATATGTACTCCTCAGCTAGAAATTTTTGACAAGGTATAGAACACCCCAAACAAAAATCGTATGCAAAAGTTATGCCCTGGGGAAGTTGATGTATCAACTACCCCCATTGGGGCCCGCAAATATTTTGGTGTTTCATCTTGAGGGGTTAAAGTTTTTTATTTTATTTATGTTTAAAAGGCCTTTGGAGCCTCATTCTAAAAATAATATTCTTTTGAATGAGCGTAGCCATCACATATCTTCTTAGATATAAGCTTCCACTATTCTAGTGAGTTCATTCACTTTGTATTTTTATAGTTTCTATACATTTCTCTCATTAATAGAAATTGTGTATTGTTGTATCTATGTGTTTCTTTCAATATCTTTGTATATTTCCTTATTATATCTCTGCCTTCATTTTGTTCTCATAATAATCCAGATCAATTTCATACACAGGACCTGAGTACAACATGCTATTGTTGCAATATATTTTTCTTCTACTGTAGACAAGGATACTAAGGACTACTTCTTACTTAACCAAGACAATAAAAAATCACCCAAGTAGAAGGTTGTTCCAATAGTAATTCTTCTATCATCAATTTTTCCTACCCATTATGCATCTTTTTAGGAGACCATAGTCAACTCATTCTCTTTCAGATACCACAATCCAAATTTTGTTGTTCCTTTGAGATATTTGAAGATCCTCTTTACTTCCATAACATGAGTTTCCTTCAGTGATGCTTGAAATCTTGCAATTTGTCCAACTACTTGCATCACATATAGTCTTGATTCTATCACATAGAGTAGGATGCCAATCATTGATCTATAGAGTCTCTAATATTCTTCCTCAAATTCATCATCTTTGCTCAACTTGTAATCGGTCACCATAGGAATACTTACGGGTCTGAAATACTCCATTTCAAACTTATTCAACATTTATTTGATGTACTTGG
The DNA here is from genome assembly GCA_000966675.3 of Picea glauca. Lineage (NCBI taxonomy): Eukaryota > Viridiplantae > Streptophyta > Pinopsida > Pinales > Pinaceae > Picea > Picea glauca. The sequence continues at coordinate 252,604 of JZKD02S0261513.1, forward strand.
TTTGGGAAATGAAAATACCTTCATCTAGATGAGATATATAGACTCCCAAAAAGAAAGTCAACTCACCAAGTAGGGACATTTCAAACTCATTCTACATGTCTTTATCAAACTTCTTACTCAACCTATCATCATCACTTACAAAGATGATGGAATCCACATACACTTTAATGATAAGTATGTTTTCTTGATCAACTTTTATGTAGAGATTTCTATCTTCATTTCCATTTCTGAATCCTTGTTGTTGTAAGTACTTTTTGAGCCTTGAATACTAGGCTCTGGGGGCTTGCTTGAGTCCATACAAATATTTCTTCAATCTGTAAATATAATATTCTCCCTATGACGGTAGAAACCCTTCTGGTTGTTTGATGTAGACTTCTTCTTCTAATTATCCATATATAAATGTTTCTTTTACATCCATCTGATAAACTATGATTCTTTTGAAACATGCATAAGCCAAGATCATTTTGATTTCTTCCATTATGGCAACAGGAGAAAACTTTTCTTCAAAATCTAATCCTTTAACCTGAGCATATCCTTTTCATACTAGTCTTTCCTTGTTTCTGGTCACTTTGTCATCTTCATTTAATTTGTTTATGAACACCTATTTTGTACCAATCACATTTTTGTCCTTAGCTCTTGGAACTGGTTCCCATGTCTCATTCTTTTCTATTTTATTTAGTCCTTCTTCCATGGCCTTGATCTAATGTTCATCATTGTTGTCTTTCTCAAAGCTTATTGGTTCAACTATGGACAATAATGCTATATGTATTTGTTCTAGTGTATGCTCTTGTTTTCTTCCTCTGGTTTCTATTCCTACATTTTTATCTCCAATAATTTGTTCCGGTGGATGATTCTTCTGAACTTGATGGTTAGGTGTTTTAGCAGATGTCTGGAAATCTTGTTGATTGTCTTTTGTTTATTCTTGTTCTACCTATGGTTGCTTCTCTTCTGGTTATTCTACTTCTTCCTCTACTTATTTTTCCTTTAGTTCTTCTTCTACTTCCTTCCTTTTTGAATTATTGTTTTCTTCTCTAGTCTTCAACACATTTGTTTCATTAATATTTACATTGATGTTTTCCACTATTTTTTTGAGTCTTAGGTTGTAGCATTTGTATGCTTTACTTTTTATTGAGTATCCAACCAATATTCCTTTATCAACTTGAGAGTCAAATTTTCCAATCTTATTATCTTCTCTTTTCATGTAACATTTGCTTCCAAAAAATATAAAGTTCTTGACATTTTTCGATCTTCCCTTCCATAGTTCATATGGAGTCTTGTTATTGTTACTTATAAGAATTCCTCTCTTCAATATATGAACAATTGTATGTACTAATTGTACCCAAAAGATATATGTTGGCCCTTGGTTATGTAAGGAAGCGAAGATTAAGGAATAAAGGTGAAGTACAAACTATGCGGGAAGGTACATAAACCAAGGAAGGGTCGAAGTTGTTAAAGAAGTAGAAAACAAGGAGCGAAGTAAAGGAAAAGCTAGTTGTTGGAAGAGAAGATCAAGGAAGATAAAGCATCAAACAAGAGGGATCGTGGACAACAAAAAGTAGAAGAAGAAACCAACAGATGCCTTGAAGCACCTCGCAAAAAAGAAGGAGGAACAAGATGGTGAATCCCTTAAAATGCGGGTCAAGTGGGCCTAGGGTTTTGGATCTAGGGTTTTGAAACCTAGACTTTGGTCATGTAATGTATAAATAAAGGTCTAGAATACCTGGGAGGGGGTTCATTCATATTATTATTTTTGTTGTTCATTATTGATTATTTTTGTTGAGAGCAATATTGAGTCTGTATTCTAGATCTTCAGGTGGGTGCGAAGATCAACCCTGTATCTAGGTGCGTAGGGATGGAAGAGAAAGAGAGAAGATTTGCAACTAAGTGCACAGATAGAAATGTATGTTTTCATATAATATATCAAGAAACACAGTTTTGTGGACGTAGCCCTAGGGAGAGGGTGAACCGCGTATATCTTATTGTCTTTGGGGTTGATGTTGTGTTATTTTTCATCTAATATATTGTTACTGCATTGTTGTGTTAGATTAGAGATATAACTTTGCGAAGTAAACTTAAGAGTGGTAAAGAATATATAGATTGTTTTGCATTGTGTTTTGGAATCACTTTGCATTTCCTCTGGTTGTAGACACTTGTGTCCTACAGCCCCCTATTACTACTTCGGGTGAGACTGCATCTGCTTCGCAGGTGTTGTTGAAAGGGTCACTAGTTAGGGTTTGTTGGTGCGTTGTTAGAGTTGAACCCTGGGTCTACTCCTATCCCAACAAATGGTTTCGTTGTTGAGACCAGGATCTTCTTGAGGGAATGTCAAGGTGGTTTCCATCAAAGACAAAGATTCAGAAGTGGATAGAAGAACAATATAAGGACTTCATCGAAGCTCAGAACAAGAATCCTAGCATTAGTACAGAAGACTAGTTGGGAAGGTACATATTTACCGACATACATGAGATTTTATTTGGAGGATTTCATAAGGAGCTGTACAAGTGGTTAGCCAAATTAGAAGACACTTAGTTTGATCTCAGATCTAGACCACCTATGGTTTGGACAACAACGTTGATCAAGAAATTCAAGAGAGTAGATAACATTGTGTGTAGAGCAGTGGATATATGGTTTGGTAACACTATCAGAGGGTACATTACTGAGTTTTCTATTGATAGATTGGAATCATATAGTCAATCATAGAGGTATTTCTTTAAGGGACCCAGAGGAAAGTTCCTACACTTTTTAAAGATGAAGATTAAGATGTTATTGCATGAGAAGAATATCCTGAAGATACAACGAAGCTAATGTTCAAGAATTCAGACAACGACAATGACACAAGAAGATGGACACACACGCAGTGGGATATCATTCAGAGAGGTTCCTCTTGCGAACTTGTTTAAGAATAATTACAGCCATGATGGATTCTATAGTGGAGAAGAAGAAGATCTAATAGACGAAGAGTATTCAGAGTCCACAAGAATAGAGGAAGTAGGATTTGAAGAACTTCGCCGAGAAGAACCAGAAACTTCACGAACTGCACCTACTATCGAAGTAAGTACTATTACTCCTATTGTTTTAGCATCATTAAGTAACTAGAGTAACCAGATTAGTCAGAGCAATCAAAGTACTGTTACAATCAATTTAGTACATGTTCATTCGCGAAACCAAGGAAGATCTATGGCAGATGAAATGAGGTTACCTATTTTTAGAGGAGATGGATTTGAAGATTCAGACCAACATTGGTTCCTATGCAAAGATGTATGGAGCATTAAGAAAGTTACCGATGAAGCTATCAAGAGATCTCATTTCAGTACTACCTTGAGGGATCATGCACTGAGATGGTATATGAAGTTTTCTTCAGGACATGGACAACCTAAACCGTTGAGTGACATTAAGAATGTGTTGAGTGCAGAATTCAAGAAACCTAAGTCAGAGTCACAATGTATTACAGAGTTGAAGGAGATCAAGCAGAAGGTAACTAAACCTGTTTGGGAATTTGATCATAGGTTTAAGAACTTGACAGGCCATTTAAGTTTTCAGATTCCATATGAACAGAATAAAGAATGGTTCATCGCTGCCCTCCTGCCACATATCAGAGTTCCTCTAATGAAATAGAAGGTCACTTCGTAGGTTGAAGCTCTAGAGATTACCATGAAACTAGAAGCAACCCCTGTAGGATAATCCAGTCCAGGTATGAGTCAGATCTTGAATCAGTTAACTAGTTTATTCTTATAGATGGAAGATATGAAGAAAGATAAAGGAAAAGAGAAAAGAAAAGATATATGATGTATTAGATGTAAATCAGAAGGCCATGGCAAAGAGAATTCTCCCCTATTTCATGAATACTTGGCCTATGGAGCACCTAATCATTTAAAGTAGGCTATTGTACCCTGGTGTGAGGTATTTAGAACTAGACACCACCATGGTGAATATTATTGCATGCAAAAATATGTCCAGACACCTAACAATATTTACTGCACATTCTATAAATATGTGGGGAATAATGAGAGGGATTGTAGGGCTTACAATCTCATGCATGAAAGATCAAGGGATACATATAAAATTCACGGAGAAGCTCAACAAGAAGGAAATAATGTGCAATTCAACTCCCTAAGAAGAGGAAATTTCAACCCTCACGGTGGATTCAGAGGAAGAGGACGAGAAGGAGGTATGGGTCTAGGTAGAGGTCAGATCACTTTTTATAACTGTGCACAACCTTGAAATTTGGAAAGGTATTGTTAGAACCCTTGTACTACTTGAAACTACTGTAATTCATTTGATCATGTCATTGAAGAGTGTCCAGTGTTGTTATCTAAACTTCAAGAGAGATGAGGAGGAAACCAACAAGTCCAATTAAAATCAGCAGAACCACGCGGTGAGGACCCTAGATTCATTTTTATTACTAAAGAAGGAATTGTTACAGGAGAATATAGGGAGACTCCAGGAAAGACTAAACAAGGATCAGAGATCAGAAGAGTTGTAGAAAAGGCACAGTTGTTTGATCCAAGGAGAGAGAGGCACACTTTTGAAGAAGCAAGAAAATAATTTGTAGGAGAAGAAGCTTCTTCTTCTAGGGAACAACCAGAATTCATGGAATGTGAAATTCCACCAGCATTTGATTAGTCTTCTCTATCTAAACAAGGAAAAGAGGTAAGAAATCTCATGGACTTCTTATATACGTGTATCAATTTGATTAAAGATGAAAAAAATGTGCAGGAGCTACAACACCTAGTAAGAGAATGTGAAATTGGAAGAATATAATCTATGCTAAGTAGATCTGTGAATCAAGTATCAAGGAAAAGAAGGACAAACAAGGAATTGTACCTTAGTGCTCAAATTGAATACTACGACGTGGACTATGTGGTGCTCGACTTGGGATCAGAGGTAAATGTTATGACAAAGAAGACTTGGGCACTGATGGGAAAACCTAGATTGATTTACTCTCCTATCAGGCTCAGGATGGCTAATCAGTAGGCGGTGAGCCCCTTTGGAAGACTAGAGCATGTCCCTATAGACATCGACAGGGTAAGGATGTTTACATACTTCGAAGTGATTGAGATTGTTGATGATAGTTGTCCTTATCCTGCATTGTTAGGAATTGATTGGGCTTTCAACAATTTGAATGTTGTTGACCTAAAGAAGAGAAGAATGACATTTGAGGGTAATGGACTTAAGTTCATTGCACCTCTCAACCTTGATGAAGGTCGCAGATAGACAAAACCTATTAGAGAAGAAGACCTCCCTTACGAGATAGAAAACATCTACAAACTGACAACAAGACAACATGATTATATTAATCTCATAGCAGATGGAAATATAAGTTGGCGAAGTGAAAGTGCATGTTCATCAAATTCAGAGGAAGAATTGGAAAATTGGCAGAACAGAATGTATGAAGTCTCTACACGATGATGTGCCAGACTGACTAGAGAAGTTCACTAGATTGGCACATAATTAAGTAATCTTCGGACATTTGATGGCCTAAATCATTTAGAGACATTTCTAGATGAATTTGAGAAAATTGTACCAGTACAACAGAGGATGTTGGCACTAGACCAAGCATTGAAAGCAACACCAGCTAGATGGTGGGGAACACACAGGAAGAACATCGCAGAATGGGTAAAATATCACACCTTACTGACAATGTTCTTTTTAGAGTAAGTTGAAGGATGTGAAGTTCGATACATAGGTTAGAGTTGTCCTAAGGACCATATGCGAATTTGTGAGGAGGCTTGGAGCAATATTCCTAAAGAAAAGTGGGTGCATAAGTTCATTAACACATTGGGCACTACACTTATCAACATGTATCTTCAAGAAGAACTGCACTTCGTTACTACAGATTGGTATGGTATGACTCAGAAATTTATAGCTACCTTCATATTTGAAAGTCATTACTCCACAGTATATCAGGATTTACAAATTATAGGACATAAGGTCTTTGAGGAGGCACCTAACCCCCCTCTTGACCAAGAAAAAGATGAATGGATTGTGCCTCTTCAACAACTACAAGATTGCTACAATATTAACATTGATGAGGATGATGACCTGAGGGATGTAAACATTTTAGAAACTGAAGTCCAAAGAGACATAGAAGGGCCAGGGATTGAATTACCTTTTGTTGGACAGCCCATTAAAATTAAGAAGGCTAATATTGGAACATAGAAAACACCTAAGTTAGAAAATGTTGGAGACTTTTGGGAGGATGATATTATTAACAAGATCACAGAACTATTGCATGAATATCAGGATTTGTTTCCAACCAATTTCACAAACATGAAGGGAATTAAAGGGCCCATGGGGGAAATGAAGATCCCTCTGAGACCAAATGCAAGACCCATCAAGAAGAGACCCTACAGTCTGAATCCCAAATATAAGCCGGAAGTTAAGATTGAACTGGATAGAATGTTGGAAGCGGGAATCATAGAACTAGTTGAATAATCTGAATGGATCAGCCCTATGGTGGTCCAAGATAAGAAGTCAGGAGAAATTAGAATTTGTGTAGATTTAAAGAAACTGAATGATGCATGCCTACATGACCCCTTTCCTACACCCTTTACTGATGAAGTTCTAGATAATGTAGGAGGACATGAGGTCTACTCATTCACAAATGGATTTTCAGGCTATCACCAGATTAGAATTGTTAAGGAAGATCAACATAAGACCACATTTGCAACAGAATGGGGTTCTTTTCAGTACATTGTGATGCCTTTTGGATTGAGGAATGCACCAGCCATATTTTCTAGGGTGGTGGTCGAAGCATTTAAGGACTTTTTACACAAGTTCTTGGAAGCATACTTTGATGATTGGAGTGTTTTTAGCCTAATGAAGGATCATATTGAATGCTTAAGATTAATGTTAGATAAGTGCAGGCAATGTCAGATTTCCCTGAATCTGAAAAAGTGTATTTTCTTTTCACCCTTTGGAGTGTTGCTGGGGAATATTGTGTGTAAGTGGGGATTGTTGGTATATCCTTCCAAGATCGCTATCATTGTCGATCTACGTCCTCCTACTTCAGTTAGACAGTTGTGCACTGCATTAGGACACACTGGGTACTATTGAAAATTTATTAAGGGTTATTCATAGATAACAATACCTATGGAGAAGCTATTAAAAAAAGATAGTAAGTTCCAATGGACAAAATAATTCCAGGAAAGCTTCAACACACTAAAGCAGAAAATGGTTACTACGCCTTGGTTTTTCCAGATTGGAGTAAGGAGTTCAATGTTCATGTCAACACTTCGTCCATTGCATTAGGATCATTTTTAGCATAGCCAGGTGTAGGAGACATTGACCACCCCATAGCATTTTCTATCAAGAAGCTTTCTACAGCTGAAAGGAACTATACTATGACTAAAGGAGAAGGCCTGGCTATCGTATATGCACTACAAAAATTTAGACATTATTTGTTGGGAGGACATTTTAAGATGTTAATTGATATTTCTTGCATTGAAGTACTTAGTCAACAAGACAGTGTTGGGGGGAAGAATATGCAGATGGATACTACTATTTTAGGAGTATGAATTTGAAATTGTGGTCAAACCAGGAAGAATGAATGATGGACCCGATCACTTATCCAGGTTAGAACATGGAGAGGAATCTACTATTATGGAGGATACACTTCCAGATGCACAATTGTTGTCCATCATAAAATTCGATGATCACTTCGCTGAGATAGTTCATTTACTATCCACAGGAATGGCACCTCGCAAGTACACGGTCATTCAAAAGAAATAGTTGGTCATCCGCGCTGCTGACTTTCAACTCATAACTGGACAGTTATATAACATGGGACCAAATGAGATCTTGAGGACATGTGTTATGGAGGTAGAAATACCATTGATTCTGGAAGAATCACATGAAGGCATCCCAGGAGGACACTATGCAGGGAAAGCAATAGCACAGAAGGTTCTCAGAGCTGGCCTCTGGTGGCCTACTTTACATAAGGATGCTAAGGACTACTAAAGAGCCTGCAACATATGCCAAAGAGTTGGGAAGCCTTCTAGAAGGGATGAAATGACTTTAGCATCTCAGTTAACCTTATAGGCATTTGAGAAATGGGTTATTGACTTTGTGGGACCTATTAACCCACCAGGAAAGTGCACAGGAGCTCGATACATCATCACTACTACATAGTATTTGACCAGATAGGCAGAAGTAAGAGCAGTTAAGGAATGTAGTGTAGCCACAACTGCACAGTTCATCTTTGAGGACATTATAAACAGAATTGGATGCCCAAAGATCCTCATGAGTGATCAAGGCACACACTTCATCAACAAAACTATTGAAGCCTTGACTCAGAAATTCAAATTTCATCATCAAAAGAGTACTCCATACCACCCACATGCAAATGGCACAGTCAAATCTTTCAATAAGATCTTGGAGACAGCACTAACTAAGATTTGTAGCGTTAACAAAGATGATTGGGATCTAAGAATTCCAACAGTCTTATGGGCTTATAGAACTACTTGCAAAAATTTAAATATGCAGACTCCCTTTAAGTTGGTATATGGCTTGGAAGCAATTGTACCTATGGAATATTTGGTTCCTAGTTTAATAATTGCAGCATTTACAAGTATGGATGACACCGACATTGTTCAAGATAGGCTCGCGTAGTTGATGGAACTGGAGGAAGACAGGTTTATAGTAGGATTTCATCAGCAGATACAAAAAGAACGAGAAAAGGCTTACCATGACAACCATATCAAGAGGAAAGCATTTAAGCAAGGATATTTGGTACTGTTATATGACAACAAGTTCATGAAGCATCCAAGGAAGTTCAAGCCATATTGGCTCATACCATTTGAGGTTTCCTATGTTACAGAAGGAGGAGATGCACAGTTGAAAACTCTTAAGGGAGAATGGAAGGATGGTTTAGTGAACGGGAGCCGGTTGAGGCCATATTGTGACAACTAGCTACCTCGCAGCTCTCAGTAAAATAAAAGGAAGAAGTTTCTAGGTACCAGGTGCAGTTGAAACTAGGTACCAGACACATAAAAGATAGTCTGCATAACATGGGGAGGAACAAAGCAGAAAGCCCAGGCTGCTTCATGTAGTCTGCAGTCAAAGCGATATAGAAGTCTCAATCTTGCAGTGACTCGAGACGAGTCACATGTGAGTGTTGGGGGCCTGTTGGCCCTTGTTTATGTAAGGAAGTGAATATTAAGGAAGAAAGGTGAAGTACAAATTGCATGGGAAGGTACATAAACTGAGGAAGGGTCGAAGTGGTTAAAGAAGCAGAAAATAAGGAGTGAAGTAAAGGAAAATCTAGTCATTGGAAGAGAAGATCTGGGAAGATAAAGCAACAAAGAAGAGGGATCATGGACAACTCAACAAGTGGAATAAGAAACCAATGGATTCTTTGGAGCACCTCGCGAAAAATAAGGAGGAACAGGTTGGCGAAGCCCTTAAAACGTAGGTCAAGTGGACCTAGGGTTTTGGATCTAGGGTTTTGACACCTAGACTTTGTTCATGTAATGTATAAATAAAGGTCTAGAAGACCTGGGAGGAGGTTCGTTCATATTATTATTGGCGTTGTTCATTGTCGATTATTGTTGTTGAGAGAAATATTGAGTCTGTATTTTGTATCTTCAGCTGGGTGCGAAGATCAACCCTACAGTTGGGTGCACAAGGAGGGAAGAGAAAGAGAGAAAGAGAGAATATCTACAGCTAAGTGCACAAATAGAACTATATGTTTTCATCTCATATATCAAGAAATGCAGTTCTGTGGACATAGCCCTAGGGAGAGGGTGAACCATGTATATCTTATTGTCTTTGGGGTTGATGTTATGTTATTTGTCATCTGATATGATGTTACTGCACTGTTGTGGTAGATTAGAGATATAAATTTGTGAAGTAATCTTAAGAGTGGCAAAGAATATCTAGATTGTTTTGCATTGTGTTTTGGGATCACTTTGTGTTTCCTCTGGTTGTAGACACTTGTGTCCTGCAACATCCTATTGCTACTTTGGGTGAGACTGCATCTCCTTCACAGGTGTTGCTGAAAGGGCCAACAGTTAGGGTTTGTTTGTGAGTTGTTAGAGTTGAACCATGGGTCTTCCTCTGTGCCAACCATATAACCCAACTTGGAATATTTCAACATGGTTCTGGCCATTTCCTATATAGTTTTTTTCTTCTTTTCAATTACTCCATTTTGTTGAGGTGTCCTAGCTGTTGAGAATTGTCTTTTTATTCCATGTTCTTCACAAAAGTCCATGAATTCTTTTTATGTGAACTCACCTCGATTGTATGAACTTAAGAACTTAATTTTCAAATTAGTCTCATTTTCAACCATCTCTGTGAATATCCTGAAACATTCAAATGCCTCTAAATTTTTCTTGAGAAAACTAACTCTGATCATTCTTGTATAATCATCAATGAGTAGCATGGAGAATTATTCATCATACAATCCTTTTGTTCTCATCGGTCTGCATAGATTGGTATGTATAATCTCTAATGATTTTGTTGTAGAGTGTTCCTTTGTTTTGAATTCAGTTCTTGTTTGTTTTCCATGTAGACAGTGCTTTCACAAACTATTGACTGGCTTTGAAATTTCAGGCATTTCTCTTACCACTTCCTTTCTGTTGATTTTGAAAAGATTGTCAAAGTTCATATGACCCATTCTTCTATGCCAAATCCAACTTTCATTTTCCTTTCCCTAGAAAAATATTTCATTTTCGATATCATTTAAGATGTATATGTTGTTTGGAGTCCTTATTGTTGTCGTCGCCAACTTGCATGATCCTTCTTTCCGTATCTCACATTTCTTTGAGTCAAATAGAAGTGTGTGTCCCTGGTCACACATTTGACTCAAACTTACTAGATTGTGATTCATATTTTGGACAAGTAGGACATTTTCTACCATGGAATCTTTGTTTCCAAGCTTGATTGTGCCTTTTCCTATAATTTTGGTTGAGTTATCATTGCCAAACAAAATTGATGCATCTCTTTCTTTCTTTAGAGTTACAAACATGTCCTTGTCACCTGTCATATGCTTTGAAAAACCACTATCGATGTACCGATAATGTTCTATGCTTTGGGCTTGTATAACAATCAAACATTCTTCAATGTTCAATTTATCTTGCTTCTTATTCCATATCCTTGATGGTTCCTTTACATGACTGTTGAAATCCTACTTTGGTTCCTTTGATCATTCAGGTCTACAAATCCGAAACAACCAAAGCATGGTAAATATGACCCTAACCAACAACCTATAGACAACCATTCCAAGACAAAGGAAAAAAAGGGTAAAGGAAAGACGAATAATGACACTGGGATGTGGTGTGAATTCCTCAAAATCCCCTAGCACAACACTGATGAATGTCGCTCAAAACAATCATTGGTGGATGATATCAAAGACACAGATCCGAACCCTGATTCAAAATCCGACCCAGAAAATATTGAAAACAGACATATCATCGACGCAGACCCCACTGCTACTGTCGCAACCAAAACAATTCAACCAGAAGAACTAATAGATCCTGAAGAGGGGGAGTGCCTCTTCCATTCACAGATGTGGGTGAAGGGGACCCCATTGCATTTCATTGTTGATAATGGTATCCAGAAGAACCTCATCTCATTTGAGGTCGTCAAACAATTGGGGTTTTCGACAACACCACACCCACAACCATACAACATCGGGTGCCTTCACCAGGGACGAGATCTTCATGTCATCCAATAGTTTCGTGTGTCCTATGATATCTATCCCTTCAAGGATGAGGTAGTGTATGATGTTTCCCCTCTTGATGTCTTTGATGTTGTTTTGGGCCAACCGTATATGTGGAAACGTCATGTTGTTTATGAGTCTAGATCCCATAGTGTCATTATTACTCTGGGGGTTATCTCTACATGATATCAAAGGTAGTTTCGACTATTGTTCCACCAAAACAGTTTCGCAAGGTCATATTTCATACTGAAAAATTCATCCTCTTCACATTCTATTCAAAGGATGCACAGAAAGCCACTACAACCACTGCAACCTCCACACCTTCTATCCAACAAAAATAGATTGCAGAAGAAAAAAAAGATATTGTTCATTCACCTACAATGGTGCTTACACAATGCCCCGTCAAGCCCAGAAACAACAGGTTGGTGGAACATATTCAACCTATCCAGCAACAAGTTCATGACAACCTTCCACAGACCAAGCAATGCAACTTCTCCAACAAGGAATGCAACTCACCAAGATTCAAATTTAGAAAATTCTTTCCCCTCTTCTATAGGCACTCAATGCAATGGAGACTATTGCTTCTTAAGGAGGGAGGATTGATCCAGGTGGATATTGGTGGCCACCCACCTGTTCCAAATTCCAAATGGCTCATCTTGACAGTTTTCAGTTCACCATGTTTCTTTGTAATGGGGACAATTCTTTGTAATTGTGGTTTCTTCACTTACGGGGCTACCTTGAATCCCTACACAAAATCCAAGTGGATATTGGTGGCCTGCCACCTAATCCAACTGGTTTATTATGGAAGTTTTCATGTTAGTATATATTTATGTACTTCGAGAGCCATTTTGGGGCTCTAAACAATGTTTTCTTGGCTTGTCTCAGTTAAACTATAGACAAAGTCAAATTTTTATGACATAATGCGTAGTTATCGAAAATACCTTTCCAATGAGCTATCATGTACCTAAAATAGAGACAGTATTCAAAAGTTACGACCCCAGGAATTTAATGTACTAACTTACCCCAACAGGGCCCACATGACTTTTGGCGTTTCATCTCGTAGGGTTAGGTTTTTGGATTTCTAGGGTTTTTGCATTCATGTTTATCATAAAAATGCCTTCAGAGCCTCATTGTAAGCATATTCTGGTGAATGAGCGTAGCCATCACATCTCTTCTCATAGATAAAGTTGCCACCATTCTAGCGAGTCTTTCACTCTATAGTTTTACAGTCTCTGTACAATTCTTTCATTAATAGAAATTATGTATTGTTGTATCTCTATGTTTTCGGCAATTTTCATGAGTATTTATTGTAATATCTTTGTTTTCATTTTGTTCTTAGAATAATCCAGATCAGTCATGGAGCTCGAACCCTTCTCAGTATGCATTTTTTTGAATCCTAGTCCAGACTTTTCATAGTATGGTCTTTGAATGATGATGATTTCATACAATATTTTGGTGTTGTTCTGTTTCATGTCCTTCTTCTAAAGTTCCTTCCTTAGTGCGACTATTTCTGCTTCCAATCTCTCCTTCACTTTCTCCTTTTCTTCCAACCGATTTTTTAGTGTTTCTTCAATCCTTCTGGCTTCTTCTGCTTGGACCTTTAGATTTGTAATCAACTTCTGACTTCTTCATAGTTTTTGTTATGATTTTGAGAACCCTCTTTTAATTTGATCAATTATTCCTTGAGTGACTTGTTTTTCTTCCTTTATCTTTTTAGCTCATTTAAGGAATTGATTAGTTCTGCTTCAATATCTACTTCACCTTCTTCTTCATAATATTATTTATCACTTTGTTGAGTTTGCAATGCCATAAAGAGTAGTCTTTCTGAGTCACTATCACTATCATCATCCTCATTAGATGAGGAGCTATCCTCTCTTTAGTAGAGACTTTATTTTATTTCCCTTTTTGTTTTCCTTTTGATATTTTGTTTCTTTCTTGGGAACTTCTTCTTCATCGCTTTCTAATTCTTGACATAAGTACATTTAGCAGTAAAATGGCCGATTTTACCACAATTAAAACATTTTAAAGGAAACTTACCTTTGTACTTTCCATCCCCTCTCTTCAATTTCCTTGCGAAGTTGGCCATTTCTTCATCTTCATTTGAATCATCACTACAACTACAGTTTGACTTTGAGCTTTTCTTATTCTTTCTTTTCTTCTTGGATGCTTTGAAATTTGCTTCCTTCTTTGATTGATTATCCTATTATGTTCTCATTTCATAAGCTGTAAGTATCACATGTAGCTCGTCCATGCTCAACGTAGCAAGATCTTCTCTTTCTACTAGGGATCAAATCTTAGGATCAAATCTTAGGATCAAATCTCAATGGAAGAGACCTTAGTACCTTTTGAATAATCATTGGTTCTTTAATTTATTCTCCTAAGCCTTTAATGGTGTTCACTATTTCATCAACTCGCTAAAAATAAGCTGCAATATCTTCATCTTCCTTCATTTTCAGTTGTTCAAATTGACCTCTATATGATTGAAGCTTGGCCCCTTTGACTTTGGCATCTCCTTCATAAACATTTTGAATTTTGTCCAAAATATCCTTTGCAGAGTCATAGTGCATAACCTTGACATATATTGAACTAGCCAGGCCACTCAGAATAACATTTTTATCATTTGAATTGTTTTCATTAAGCTTCTTTCCATTTCTATTTGTTGGGGGAGTGGCAGGTGCCATGTATCATCTACTACTGCTTGCCATACATCTAATCCTTGTTCTTGCACAAATGTTTTCATCCTTCTGCTCGAGAAGGCATAATTATGACCATCAAATAGTGGTGTTCCATTCTTAATGCACTCTATGATCAACCTTCCAATGATTAGACTATTTCTTAAGGAATTGCTCTGATTCCAATTGTTGGATTATTCACTAATACTAAGAGGGGGGGTGAATCAATATTAGACACTTTTTACCACTTTTAATCACAATATTCAAGAATTTAAGATATCAACAATTTATCACTTATGATTGCATTCAAGAAACCATAGACATATAACCACAAATACACAGTACGTAATAATTTTATGTGGAAACTCAAATAAGAGAAAACCACAAAATGTTTCTTATATCTTAGAAGATTACATTCATAGGAAGCACCGACTTCCAAAATTCTCCAGCACCAACTGGAAGGAGGCACCAAACCCTGATTTACAGGGTCCAACCTAAAGGAAGTTACAACTCCCTAGATTCTCCAGCTCCAACTAGAAGGAGGCTCCAACCCCCTACTTTATAGGCACCAACCTGAAGGAAGCTACAACTCCCTTTCCTTACCCCTTCCTTCCTCCCTTGAATATAAATAAGAGAATCAACTTGTTATTGTTGTTGTCCCTAGTAATGATATGTAATAATCATCAAAACTGATACAAACAAACTCATGCTAAGATCTCCAAGAATATCGTCCAAATCATGTGCTCAAAATCACCATGATATGCTGCATCAAACCATGTGCCAAGGCATCAAATATGTGCCTCAAAGAATATACCATGCCTCAAAGCATATACCAAAAACGTTCCTTAAACATGTTCCAAAATATCCAAGATGTACCTCAACCATGTGCCAACACCTCCAAGATATGCCTCAAGCATATGCTAGCACCTCCAAGATGCAAGCCTCAAAATATATAGAATACCATACCTTTCAACATGTGAACAACTTGGTGCATGCAATATCAGATATTCATACCTTCCTCATCTTCAGTATCAAGAAGAATACCTTCCTCAAAACTTTCCTCAACCTCGCGAGACTAGACCGAGCAATAGGAAGGTCCTTTCATGACGATACTAGGAAAACCAACAAGGGCCTCAATGAAAACCCTATTCTTGATCCACGGGGGTCTATTCAATTAGGGTTTTCTAAAAACACTTCTCGAATATGCATCTCTGAGCACTCCCTCCTTCGCACAACCCCACTACTTCACTTTCACTAAAAAATCACATCCTTGCTTGGTGAATAAATGAGAGGTTCTTGATGTGTATTTATACCCTTCAATGTAACTTCTTTACTTCATCTTTGGGGCGACGTGTAACTTCTTATTTGCAACAATTTTTTTCCTTTAATTAATTTTNCCATTCCTTCAACTCAAAATGATTTTTGAAAACACAATGAACAATGATATCTCGTACAGTCCAAAAACTCTGAAACCCTATTAGTTGGAGGTCATTCCTTTAAATCCCCAAATGATTTTGGGGACACAATGAATAATGATATATCGTCCTTGTCCATGTCAGAACTGCAAAAAGGTAAGAAGAAAGATTGTCAAATATTTTGCTGTTGAAGTTCTGCCAGGCTGACTGACCGATGAGAGACAAAAACAACAGCCCACTTGCGCACTCAATTCATTCGTTGAATCTTCCTTCCTCCATTAGATTAAATGTTTTGCAGTTTCAGGCAGTCTTCGACTGGATTGTAGTTAGAAGAGACAAACACACCAGTTGGAGGCCACTCATTCACCAAATTATTTGATCACCGACTCCACTTGCGCATATGCTCTAATTCATTTGGTGAATCTTCCTTCTCCATCTCATTCCTCTTCCGCTATAAATAAATACCATTCCAACAAGGTTACCAATTGCGATTCCTCAGTCATTCGCATCATTATTCTCATTGTTGCAAGGATTATCTAGATACATCATTGCTAAATCTAGAGGTATGAGCAGCTTGATCCAGTGGCAGTGGGAGCAGGAGGCAGCAGCCGGCGCCGCCTTAGTGGAGGCGGAGGAGCAGAAGAAGATCTCAGCACTGGTGCGAGGACTCTACGTGGCGCTGGCGGCGGGAGATGCAGAGACGGTGGGGAAGATGGTGAAAGCCGATTTGGAGTGGTGGTTCCACGGGCCCCCGGCCTGTCAATATCTCATGCGAATACTCACCGGCCACATTGATCATTCTTTCTTCACGTTCGCCCCTCATTCCATCACTGCGCTCGGCCATAACCTCGTAGTGGCCGAAGGTCGCGGGGACGAAGCCTTATATTGGGTTCATGTCTGGACAGTGGACAATGCAGGCAGCATAGTCACTCAGCTGCGAGAGTACTTGAACACCTCCCTCGTAGTTACGGAATTCAAAGCGCCTTCAACGCCGTCTTCTTCGTTACTTGTACGTAAGAAGAAGGCGTCCTCGCAGTCGCCTATGTGGCAGAGCAACATTGGGAGATCGAAGCACAAGAGTATGCCTGGCCTTGTCCTTGCAATTTGAGTTAAACATGTGTTCACTATTCAACTCCATTGAGCCCTCCTGAATTATGAATGAAGCTGTTAATATTTAGTTTGTTATGCAGTATTTAATGCTCAGTCATGTAGATTATAAGATATGTGGATTATAAGACATGTAGATTATATGTAATGTATTTATAGCAACAATTCAGATCTAATGACCTATACTCCACATGCCTGAGTATTCAATAAAGATTTAATGACCTGAATGATGTATGAATGAAGCTGTCAATATTCAGCTTACAATACAGTATTGAATGCTAAGTCATATAAATTATAAGGTATATGGATGATAGGTCATTAGATCTTCATTGAATACTGAGGCATGTGGAGTATAAGTCATTAAATCTGAATTGTTTGTTATAAATGGATTACATATCATTAAGATATGAAAACAATTTAAATCCAACAATTTATAATTGATCTGTGATAACAAGCATTCAATACTGCCTATAAATCTCTCAACTCAATTTGTTAAACAAAATATGTTCACTATCCAACTCCATTCCATGATGAACTATGAATGTATATCAACAATTTAATGGATTCATGAATTTCTTAAAGCTATTTTATTTAATGATTATTTCTTTTCAATAAAATGAAATAAAAAATCAATTTAAAAAATCCATCAAATTTAATAATTATAAAAGTGTGATGTTGAAAAACAACATTTATACTATAGAAAATAGCTAATCACACTATTAGAAACTAACGGACTAAACTCTTTTTAAAAATTAACAATCACACTTCTAAATTATGATTAAGGTTTTATTGGAATAACGTTCTTTTAGGACTTAGAGTTTGTTAACATAGCACCTTTGTGGTTGCTAGGGTTTAGTATTGATGGCTAGAGACGAAGTTTTACATGGAACCTTTGTGGTTGCTAGGGTTTAGTATTGATGGCTAGAGACGAAGTTTTACATGGAACCTTTGTGGTTGCTAGGGTTTTATATTGATTGTTATAATTGAAATCTAACTAGGTAAAGTATGATTGGTTCCATGGAAGGTGATTGGTTCCCATGGAAGGTGGTAGGCCTTCCATGGTGCCACCTTCCTTTCAAGATGTTGTTATAGGGGAGTGTCCAACAACCCTAAAATTCCCTAACTACAACCCAATGTAGACAAATCGTTGCCATAGTCTTGAAGAAGGGAGGATGCCTAATGAAAACCTCCAAAATCCCTTGTTATGTAGCCACCTCCCTTAGAATTGGTAATTACATAAAATATATGTGTGACCATGCTATGATAGGAAAATTTATGGGAATTTAGTTGTTTAAGAGAGCCCTTATATATTGGATAAACAATGGATAAAATCCCAAAGGAGTTGTGGAACTTAAGCTTGGTACCATAGGCTTCTTCACAACAATGTTCACTAGCACTAAGGATAATTAGAGAGAGTGTATGAAAATGGCATGTCCTTCTACAACTTGATTAGCCTGCATTTCAACTACTAGATAGAAATTTTTAGCCCAATAAAAGAAGACTTCATCCATGTCTTGGTCTAGGTCCATAGACTTCATCCATGTCTTGGTCTAGGTCCATATGTACTCTTTGTATCAAGAGCTTCGGGACTAAGAGACAATGGTGCACATAGGCAACATAGTAGGAGCATATGTCAAAACATCAAAGATCACCAAGGCAAGTAATTACACTTCATGCACCTAGATCTGTGTCTATATGAATATTTATGATGCTCTTCCTAACTCTATTCACATCATCCACCAAAATAACAAGTGGATCTAGACGTTAGACTATGAACACATTCCCTTCAAATGCATGAAGTGTCATGAACATAGGCACCTCTTCAGACACGACCCCCTTAATGTAACCATATCCAAAGACAAACCCCTAAAAATGGATGAAGAAGGGTTTCAAAAACTCTAGAGAAAACAAAAACCTAATAAAATTTGGACTAATAACTCTACCTAAGTGCCAAATAAAGAAAAAATAACTTTGCACCTCTCTAGGTAGATCCAAGAAATAACTTAGAGATTCAAAAAGTGGGGGTCTGATGCAGCCCTCCCCAACCCGCGGGTCAGAAGGTCACGTACATAGGATCATTCTTCTCCACTGACCCGAAGAGCTCTCGAAAATGGGTCTTCTATTTCCCTTTCGGGAAATCTGCATCCACAGTTAACTTCACGAAATTCCCCCTTGTACTTCGGGAGATCGGACTTTGCACTTCCGCGAATCCAGTGGTCAACTGCTGACCCTTTCTTTCCCTGTTTCGGATTTCTCCCTATCGCGATTTCTGCGGTCGTGATGTCAAGCAATTTGTTCTCTCGACTTCCGAAACCCAATTTACTGAACCCCTGATACGTTCACAAGCTTTGACCCTTCAACGGTCCTTTACTCCATCGGGACTTCGGACGTCACAGTTTTGCGATTCCTAATGCAAAGGTTTTGGGATTTCACCCCACGAAAACCCAAAATAGTCAATTGAATTGACTTCCTTGTCGAGAGTGCGCCACCTATCCACTCTGCTGTCTTTTGTGGCCCACACGATCCCCTCGTTCTTTCGGGAGATCGCGTTTCACGATTTTGCGATTCCCGTTGCAAAGGTTTCGGGACTTCAACCTACGAAACCCCGAAAATAGAAATCCCCGTGTAAATCCAACGACCCTTGTGGCTTGGATCTATGGCTCTATTCCTCCTGATCTTAGAACCTTTCAAAGCACTCGTGGTAACTCCCCTACTCCTCCGAGAGATCTGACGGCTCATGGGACTTTGTGAATTCTCCATAGAGAATTATGACTGTCCGTTCTTTCTCTAAGAACCTCTGCACAACTCAACAATGTATCTCTCTCCATGGAACTTGTCCTCCTGCGGTCCAACATTGCTATGCCTTCTTTCAAATTTTCAAAGGTACTTGGCTTCCTGCCTTCCTTCGACCCCTTCGAAGGTTAAAATCTTTCTGAGCTTCCTCACGACCTCGAGTCTTTTAGAAAAACTCCTGCTCACACTCTTTGCGGCAGACTTTCAAATACCTTCAAGTATTTGACTTCCTTCGATTCTGCACACACCTGTAGCAGAAGTCTCTCAATACTTCACTCAAGTCCACAACTCTGAGACTTTACTCGGCCTGCACACTCCTTGCACGGCTCATGTGCCTTGCTACACTCCTGAGTGAATGAGAACAAAAGCTACTATATCTGAGCCTTCAAAGACAAAACTCTGAACCCTTTGTCAATGCACTCCTTGCGGACAATTCGACTGCACTCCTTGCAAGAAGTCTTGCTCAGATAGAGAAACAATTGAAACTCATTTCATTACCCTTTCTCTCTTAAATTTCAGACATTCACCAAGAAATCATTCATACATAGCATAAAAGCAATTTGCATGACAGAAAGAGTAAAAAAACCATGAGCATAACATCTAGCATACATACACAGAGAATATGAACACCATGAGTCTGAATCAAAGCCTTCTTTGTATTAATCCAGAACCTCTGTACATGGGTATTTGGCTATACAACTCTCTGTTTTTTTTTTTCTATGCTCTTGCTAACTTGTTACAATAATACAAGTGAGGGTGTCTATATCCCGTTTCCCTCCTTCCTTCTAAACTGTCTAATCTATGAATTCAATTCTACCTACTTACATTCATTATCATAAATGCCTTCACCTAACACAGACAAGAGTGAGACGCTCAAGGTCTGTTTACAATATGGGAGTACGCCCTTCCTTAATTGCTACATTAAGTTTGGTGCATCCAACTTCAAAATGATTCAGATAATTTATCATATGTCAAAATGTGTTGGCTTCTGCCCCACGCTCGCTTGACGCTGGCAATGCTCCTGCATCATACTCCCTCACTTGAAAATTTTCATGGGCTCTTGTCCATGATCTCACACACGGTCTGTCCATGTGTCTGAATCTTTGCTTCGTTCTCCCAGCTGGCATCTTCAACTGGATGGCCCTTCCATTTGACCATCTATTCAAAGTATTGTTTTCGCCTAGCCTTTTTGCTCATTCTTTTGTCTAGTATGCGCTCCATATGCGGCTTTTCTGCAACTGGCGTCTGTTTTCGCCACTGAACCTCTGGTTGTTTATCACTTGCTCCTGCTTCCTCAGCTTTATATGGGTACAAATCCGAAACATTGAATATCGGAGAAATTCTGATCCCATCGGGTAATTCAATCTCGTAAGCATTTTCCCCAAATTTCTTTAAGACCTTATATGGCCCAATTTTCTTCATCTTTAGTTTATTATATGTTCCTCTCAGGAACCTTTCCTTTCTCAAATGTTCCATAATCAAATCACCAACCTCAAATTGAAGTTGTCTCCTGTGTTGATCTGCTTTGTGCTTATATTCCTGACTCGAACTCTGCAATCACTTCTTCACCTGGCTATGAAGTTCCCTCATCTCTTCTGCGAACTCTTCTGCACTAGCGCTCCTAGTTGCATTCTGTTCTGAATCTCTCAATTCAGAAATTTCTCTCGGCTGCATGCCATAGACAATCTAAAATGGACTCTGCCCTGTGCTCCTATTAACTGAGTCGTTATAAGAAAATTCCGCCTGTGGTAAAATGTTGTCCCATTGGCTATGGTGTTCTGCCACCAGGCTTCTCTGCAAGTCTCCCAAACTTCTGTTTACCACTTCTGTCTATCCATCCATCTGAGGATGATAAGCCGAACTAAATGACAAGTTAGTCCCCAGCTTCTTCCATAACATCCTCCAAAAGTGTCCTATGAACTTAGTGTCTCGATCCGAAACTATGCTCCTTGGTAAGCCGTGAAGTTGAATGACTTCTTTGAAAAATAGATTCACAATGTGAGTTGCGTCATTGGTCTTTTGACATGGAATGAAGTGTGCCATCTTGAAAAATCTATCCACCACCACAAAGATTGAATCAGAACCTCTTTGTGTTCTTGGAAACCCTAATACAAAATCCATGCTGATTGCATCCCACGACTTTTTAGGTATGGGCAATGGTTGATAAAAACCTGCATTTTGTTTTCTTCCTTTCGAATGCTGGAAAATTCTGCATCTGTCCACAAATATCTTGACGTCTGCTCGCAATCCCAACCAAAAATATGACTCATTCAACTTTGCGAACATCTTTTTGTGACCAAAGTGCCCGTCCAATCCTCCACTGTGTTTTTCCTTCAACAAATTCTCCCTCATGGAGCATTTCAGAATACACAGCTGATTACTTTTAAATAGTAATCCTTCTTGGATCATGTATTCTGCCCATTTTCTTCTATCTCTAAGAATTTGATTCTCAGCTGCTTCATACGCCTCTTTAAAATCTGGATCATCTCTATACATGTCCCTGAGATCATCAAAACCCAATGTTTTGATTCTGAACTCCTGCAATAACAAACACTTTCTGCTCAAAGCGTCAACAACTTTGTTAGCAGTACCAGAAATATGTTTGATCACAAAAGTGAAATTTTGCATATATTCAACCCATTTAACATGTCTCTGATTCAACTTCTCCTGTTGAGTCACAAACCGCAATGCATGATTGTCACTGTATAAGACAAACTCCTTCAGGATCAAGTAATGCCTCCACTTTTTCAATGCTTGTATGATAGCATAAAACTCCTTGTCATATGTGGATTATTTCACCTTCGCTTCATTCAGATTCTCGCTGAAGTATGCTATCGGCCTGTCATCTTGACTCAAGACTGCCCCTATTGCAAACCCACTTGCATCGCATTTCACTTGAAATGTCTTCTGGAAATCCGGCAACACCAAAACTGGTTGTTCTGTGATCTTCCTCTTCAACAGATTAAAATTCTTTTCAGCTTCTTCTGTCCAGTGAAAAGACTTATGTCTCTTCTTCACTGTGTCCATCATCGGTGCACTAATTCCACTGAAATTTCTAATGAACTTTCGGTAGAAACTAGCCAATCCGTGAAAACTTCTCACCTCAAAGGTATTCTTCAGTGATGGCCAATTTTTTATTACCTCTACCTTATCTGGATCCATCCTCAATTTATCTACAAAAATAACAAACCCCAGATAAATGAGCTCTATCTTCATGAATGAGGATTTCTTCATATTTATCAACAGCTTCTCCTGCTATAATTTATGCATCACTGTAGCCAAATGTTTCAGATGCTCTGCCACTATTTTACTGAAAATCAGTATGTCATCTAAATACACAATGACAAAATTTTCGATGAACTCCCTTAGGACTTCGTTCATCAACCTCATGAAGGTACTTGGCGCATTTGTTAAGCCAAATGACATAACAAGCCATTCATACAACCCTTCGTTGGTTTTGAATGTTGTCTTCCACTCGTCACCTTCTCTCGTGTGGATTTGATGATAACTGCTTTTCAAATCGATCTTTGAAAAGAATTTTTCTCCACTCAAGCAATCCATTAGGTCATCCATCCTTGGCAATGGAAATCTTATGGTTATCTTGTTGATCGCCCTTGAGTTAGTACACATCCTCCAGCCTTCATCTTTCTTCGGACTAAGTACTATTGGAACAACACATGGACTCAAGCTTTCTCTGACCAAACCTTTGTCCAACAAATCCTGTACCTGTCTTATGACCTCTTCATTCTCCTGCGGCGTCAATCTGTATGCAGCTTTGTTTGGTAAACTGGCTTCTGGTATGAGATCAATATGATGACTCACACTTTTGATCGGTGGCAATGAACGAGGTAATTCGTCCACTACTATGTCAGCGAACTCTTCCAGTAGTTCCTGAATCTCTTTGGTAAATCATCTACTCTTATGCTGGTCAAAACAATCTTCGGTTTCCTAACCACAATGAATTGTGGTTCTTCTTTCTTCTTAACCTCAGTAAGAAGTTCCTTCCCACTCATGAGAAGTACAGTGTTGCTTACTTCAAGTTTCACCTCCTTATCCTTGATTGGAAGCAACATGTGAGTTCTCCCATTCTTCTCTAGGGTGTATGTGTTCATTCTCCCATCATGAATCACATTCTTGTCATATTGCCACGGTCTACCTAGCAATAGATGACAAACATCCATGGGAATAACATCACATAATATCTTATCATTATATCCTCCTATCTTAAATTCAACTAAACACTAGTTAGTGACAGTTACCTGATGTCCTTTTTGTAACCACGAAACTCTGTATGGGCTTGGATGATCAATCATCTCCAGCTCCATATTTTCTACCATCTCCGTAGAAACGAGATTATCTGTGCTACCACTATCCACAATGACTTTGCATACCCTATCCTTGGTTTTGCAAGCAGTCCGAAAAAGTCTGTTTCTTTGGACTGAACTCTCCACCTCCTTCTCTGGTGTCAAAAGAGTTTTTCGCATCATCAACGATCTTCCGCCTTCAGCATCTTCTGCCTCAACATCCCGCCTTTGTGCTTCGGCAATGTGAGTCTCTCCACCTTTTTTTTTTTTATTTGGACACTCATAAGACTTGTGCCCAGTCTTTCCGCATGTGAAGCATGTTATTACTCCACTTCTTCCTTTTCCTCTACCTCTAGTACGAGGAAAAATATTATTATCAGCATACTCTCCTCTCTGCTCGATATGATGTCCTCTCTGTTCGGCATATTTCCCTCTCTGTGAGGTTACACCTCTTTCAGTTCGAGTCTGAGGTTTCTTCCAGTCCTCTTTGGGCTTCTGGTTTTTATCCTAGGCAATTGACTTGCCTCTGGGATGACTTCTGCCTCGGCCTCTTTGACTCTGCTTTCAGCTCAGCTTCTCTTCATCTTTAGAGCCATCTGATAAGCATCTTCCACCGTCCATATGGTTACCATGCTCATCTCATCCTGGATGTCATATCTCAAGCCATTCATGTATCTGGCAACTTTCTCATCATCGCTTTATCGATGACCTACCTTGATGTTCAGCTTGTAGAATTCTTCAGTGTATTCTTTCACTATCATCAGCTTCTATCTCAGGTTCTGCATTCTCCTGAACAGAGTAATTTGATAATCCCTGGGGATGAATTTCATCTTCATCTTTGCGATCATTCTATCCCGACTTTTGATTTTCTGCTTGCCTTTGCAGTTTTTGTCAGCTTGTAGCTCATCCCACCACAATGTTGCATGTCCCTTCAATCTTGTGACAACATGCTTGACCTTTTTGTCCACTTTGACATTTTCATAGTCAAAGTATGTGTCTAGAGCTCTAATCTAGTTTAGAATCCCCTCTGCATCCAATTTTCCCTCATAAACTAGAATGTCCATTTTCGCTCTTGCACCCATTCTTGCAATAGCTCTGATCAAGCGTTCGTTTATTGCATCTTCGACTGCAACTCCTTCTTCATGTTCAGCTTCAACTTCACTTTCGGAATCACTAAGATCCCCAGCACTGAATGTATGCCTCTGTGTTGTCCCCATGTCTTCGAGTCTGGCTCGTAGATCATGCATCTCTTTCTCCATGGCTGGATCAGTCATCTACCTACCCCTTCTTCTCGGCATTTCCCTATCCTCTAGTAGATTAGGTGTTTGTCTGTCCCTTCTCCTGGGCGGCATGGTGAATTCTCCTTTTCCCTGCTACAGAAAGCAAAGAACTCTTTCTGCGCTCTGATACCAAACCTGACGCAGCCCTCCCCAACCCGCGGGTTGGAAGGTCACATACACAGGATTGTTCTTCTCCACTAACCCAAAGAGCTCTCGAAAATGGGTCTTCTATTTCCCTTTCGGGAAATCTTCACCCATAGTTAACTTCACGAAATTCCCCCTTGTACTTTGGGAGATCGGACTTCGCACTTCCATGAATCCAATGGTCAACCGCTGACCCTTTCTTTCCTTGTTTCGGATTTCTCCTTATCGCGATTTCAGCGATCGCGATGTCAAGAAACTTGTTCCCTCGACTTCCGAAACCCGATTTACCGAACCCCCGATACGTTCGCAATATTTGACCCTTCAATGGTCCTTTACTCCATCGGGACTTCGAACGTCGTGGTTTCACGATTCCTAATGCAAAGGTTTCGGGATTTCACCCCACGAAAACCCGAAATAGTCAACTAAATTGACTTCCTCATCGAGAGTGCGCCACCTGTCCACTCTGTTGTCTTCTGTGGCCCACACGATCCCCTTGTTCTTTCGGGAGATCGCGTTTCACGATTTCGCGATTCCCGTTGCAAAGGTTTTGGGACCTCAACCTACGAAACCCTGAAAATAGAAATCCTCGTGTAAATCCAATGACCCTTGTGGCTTGGATCTACGGATCTATTTCACC
This sequence comes from Picea glauca, assembly GCA_000966675.3. Classification (NCBI taxonomy): domain Eukaryota; kingdom Viridiplantae; phylum Streptophyta; class Pinopsida; order Pinales; family Pinaceae; genus Picea; species Picea glauca. The sequence goes on from JZKD02S0261513.1 coordinate 278,615, forward strand.
TGAGCTTAGAACCTTTAACTCTAGAGGAATGGCCATGTTGTGGGACTTTGCTAGTATCATCATGACATACCCAACTTTGAGAGACTACAATATCACATGTCATTTCAAAAAAATACTCTCCAAGGAACACAACTTCATTACTAATTATGTGTACGGGCCACTTAACACACTCCATAAGGGATCCTTCATTGTCTTCCTCATAGCCATAGGGGAGACTCTAGTTGGAGATCAATGCATAATAGGAGGTCATTTCAACCTAATAACATCCCTTACTGATTGTTAGGGTCCTACCCTAACTTCCTTACTTTCGGTACTTAGTAGTTAGTTAATCAAGGTATGAGGCCCATTAGTTAGTTAGTGGGTAGTTACTTAATGTAAAATGGGTCCTCTTGATTAAATAAGGCCCACTAGGTCATTTGTACCCACTAATTATGGGACCACAAGTAGTTAGGGTTTTTTCTATTAAGAATCTATTTATAGAGCTAGAATGTTATGGAATGTTTTGTCAAGTGTTTTTATTGTAATTAGAGCTCTACTCATATGTGACACATATGAGGTTGTCCATTAAATAGGCCTATGAAATTTGATCACTGTTTGGAGATATTCAATACAAAGGGTTATAATTATGCATGCTTAATCTTATTTGCACTTGTATTATTTTTTTGTACAATTAATTTCTATACATTTTGTTAATATAATTAAGCTAATATTGTTGGTTATGCACATTACAAGGGGTATCAAAGATCTTTCCTAAGTGAACACACACCCATATTTTTAGAATTTTTTTTAGTATAAAATTTTGTTCTAGCATCTTTAAATAATATAAAGATATATCCTTCAATGGGTAAACCTATGGTTGGGGAAGCATACATGTAGAAAATTCCCATCTAACCCTAGTTGGTACCCCTTCAAGTAGTACTGCATTAGATAACACCTATATACAAACTTGTCTTCCACATACTCTTGGGTATATATGAATCCCTCTAGGTGCACCTAAAACTAGCCTTACATAACCTTACCAGTTGTCTTGTTGTTATAGTACACCAAGATCAACACTCGAGGATATCTCTCTCTAGTACCTAGGAAGTGGGTAGTACAACTAAGGGTATGTCATATCCTCCTTAGTTTGTGCTATAATAAATTAGGCCAAGTACTACTGTTGGAAACCTACACCTATATCTGAGAGCCTTGCAAACCCTAGCCTTTGCAACATAGGCCATGAAATTCCTACATAAAATGGACTATCAATAATTTGGAGATTACACCAACACATTAAATACTCAACCAAGAGTAATACTCCTATCGAAGGAATCAATAAAAAAAAAACTTGTGGGGGACATATCTCAAAAGATTACTTGCACCATTCTAATTGTAGTGGTGCCACTCTCTAGTAACTTTTTTTATGGGTGTGACTAGACCATTGTGGGTGGCCTATCTCAAAGGAATCCTTATGAGATATTGATTGCATTGATGAACCTCTCTGATCCGGATTATTTTCGGCACGAAATGAGAGAAAAGATATAATAAAGAAATGCACAGAGATATTGCAGATATTCAATAATATATCAGAAATGTATCAGAGATGCAACCATAAACACAGATATACAGTAATACACGATTTCTATTAATCAGAGAAATGTACAGAGACTGTAAAAATACAGAGTGAAAGACTCGCTAGA
>JZKD02S0261513.1:282430-299777 GCA_000966675.3 Picea glauca
GAATGCCAAAATTCCTAGACATCCAAAAACCTAACCCTAGGAGATGAAGCGCCAAAAGTCATGTGGGCCCCGTTTGGGTAAGTGAGTACATCAACTTCCTGGGGTCGTAACTTTTTCATACGATCTTTGTTTTAGGCGTGTGATATCTCGTTGGAAAGGTATCGTCGAGGAGATTCATTTTGGGGGATCAATCATGCCTTTGGCTATCATTGAGAACCTCAATCTTGGAAAAACTTCATTTAGGCCCTCAAAATGGCCCCAGAAGTTAAAACCTGCTAAAAATAGTAAATTGCCAAAATGGCTAGAAAACTGTTTTGAGCCATTTGGAAAAGGTGGGTGGCCCCCGATATCCACTTGGATCACTCTCTAGTAACACTTTTTGTGACACATAGACCCATTCCTTAAACTAGGTCCACACTCATGGATGGTAAGATCACATCATTGGAAAACTTGGTGAAAGTGATCAATGGAAGACTAGATTTCATATGAATCACTCTCAAAAATCTTGTCGAGCATCTTCCCTAATGAGAATGGAAACATGAGACCTTAAGAGATGGGTTGCATCGCTATCAAACTCCCTTTCATGATAATAATATGTGGCACCACTTTCCCAAAGTTGATATGAATAACTTTGATACATTAGATACTATTGGGTGGGTTACCCAAATGGAACACAAATTCTTCATCCATGGAATTACTAGTGACATGATGAAACTCAGAGTGGGGGTGTTATAATTGGATCCAAAACATTGATGGTGGTGGCAATGGGATAATAAATCCTATGGGGGTTATATTACTTGGAGTGTAGTTCATGAAATCCATCTATGTTCATTTTGAAATCTAGACACTCACTATTTGGGAAGACTAACCAAGTTATTCCAAACAGACATAGTACAAGACTTTATATTATCTTTTGGGAAACTAACAATGACCGAGGTTTTGACTAAATATATTTTAAAGAATGCTTCATAAGTTTTCTCAAGGTTGAGTTCACACACAAGTCCTAATGCAACACCTAACTACTTGGTTGGAAGCCCCTTAGTGCTCCCTTGAAGCACATGTGATCATCAATGTATAAACCAAAATATTCTCCTTTATTCCTTTCCCTCCTCCTCATATGGTGTCTAATACCACTTCCCCTCCATATCAACCATAGAGGGTCTAGAATTTATCTCAGGAAGAAATGGTTGAGCACCAATGCCTCTAATGTTTGCTATAATTAGGATGACAAGTTTCACAAAGGGAATAAAAGCAAAGAAATTTTTTTATTTCAAATGGATGTGTCCCAACCTGAATATCCTAAGGATATTTCATAGGATGGCTCTCTTTATATGGAACTAGAGGACACAACAATGCCCCCTCCAAATTACACCATTCCAAAGCCACCTCAAGAGGAACCTTAATTTCCCTCCATTCTTTATCCATCATGTCTACTTCTCAAACCCAAAAGTTTATTGGCTACATCAAGAACATAAAGGTGATTGTTTTAATTGTCAATGTAAATACCCACAATTGTATACATATACAAGTGGACAAGGAAACCCAATATTATTTCCATGAATTACATGTTTTTCAAGTTATGATAGCTAATGGAATCATTATGCCATGTGGTGGCAAGTGTGAGAAGGTGAAACTTCAACTAGGCCCAGAATATTTTCTCGAATACAACATGTTCATTATTGAAATGAGTGGTTATGATGTGGTAATGAGTATAATGGTTATGAATATTGGGCCCAGATAGGAACATTGGGCCTATATTGCATGAAACTTTATAAATTTTACACGATTTTTAATAAATATGGTCAACAATATACACTTAAGGGAAAGAAGTCCATCTTCTAAAAAAATATCTACTCGCATTGTAAGGAAAATATATTTAAGAAAGGACACTATGGAATTCTTGTGTAATTCAATGCCATCCATGTTGTGGACATCCCACCACAAGAGATCCACCCTCACTTATAGTTGAACTTGAGTAAGAATCAAGATGTGTTTGATGCACCACCTAGCATACCCCCTTTAAGAGGTGAGCATGATCATGGTATTCCATTAATTCTAGGAACTCCACCACCCAATGTGCATCATTACTGAAACCCTTTTGCCAAAATGAATGAAATAAAGAAGATTATCTAGGAACTATTGGAAGCAGGTGTTACTTGTTCTAGCACTAGCCCTTATTCATCACCATCGGTCATGGTATTGAAGAAATAAGGAAATTGGTGAATATGTTTAGATTTGTGTGCTCTCTATGAGTTGACTATTAAAGACTAATTTCCCATCCCATTTATTAATGGTATCTTGGATGAGCTTCACAATGCCAAGTTTTTCACTAAAATAGAATGGCGCTTGGGATACCACCAAATAAGGATGAAGGAGGTGGGCATTCCAAATACATCCTTCCACGCCCATGAATACCATTATGAATTTTTGGTGATGCCCTTTTCCCTTTGTGATGCCCCATCCACTTTTCAAAGCCTCATGAGTAAGACGTTTTTACCCTTATTGTGTTTTTTTGTTCTTGTATTCTTTGATGATATCTTGATCTATATAAAAACATGGGTAGAACATGTGGAGCATGTTGATAAAACCTTGTAACACATTAGGGACAACCAGTTGTTCCTTAGATGTTCCAAATGTTCTTTTGGTGGTTCAGAGGTCAAATAATTGGGTCACATTGTCAGTGAGGATGGGATGTGAGTGGATCCCAAGAAAATTGTGGCTATGTAGTATTATCCACACCCTGAGACTTTGAAAATATTATGGGGTTTCTTAGGGCTCATGGGTTACTAACATAAATTTGTAAAAAATTATGGACAAATTGTAGCCCCCTTGAATTCCTTCCTTAAGAAGAATTCCTTTGTATGGAATGAGTTAACTAAGTAGGCATTTTCTACCTTAAAGGAATCAATGTGTACTATTCCAATCTTCTCCATGCCAAATTTCACTAATAGTTTTCTCTTGAAATGTGATGCTTTAGGCCAAGGCCTTAGATTTGTACTAATGCAAAAAAGGAACCCATTGGAATTCTCTAGTGAAAATTTGTGAGATATAAATTTGGGAAAGTCCACCTATGAGAAAGATATTATGTCTATCCTTCATGTTATTGATACTTGGAACCCATATCTCATTCAATAACACTTCCAAATCAAGACAGATTATCATAGTTTGAAGTATTTTTTAGAACAAAGGTTATCATACCTTGAGTAGTACAAGTGGGTCGGGTATGATTATGATATCAATTATAAGAAAGGAAAAGAGAATGTGGTCATCAATACTTTTAATTCTAAATATAAGGATGAAGGATCCCTCTTTACTATATTCTTACCTATACTCAATGATTTTGTTGAAGCTTGCCATGAATGGTTCACAAATGTTGGGGTGGTTCAACTCATGCATGGGATTTAGGTGGACCCCAATCCTCCTAAAGGATTTACTTGGAAACATGATACCTTGTAATATAAAGGGTACATTTTCCTAGTGCATAAATTTTATTTAAAACAAAGGGTGTTAGAGGAGCTACATTCATATATGCTTGTTGGTAATTTTTTATTTCACAAAACCTATGCACACATTAAGTGATATTTATTTTAGGAAGACATGAAAAAAAACATCCAAAATTTTGTTTCCTAATGTGAAACAAGAGGGATATGGTGAAGACTCTAGAGGAATTGCAACCACGAATGATACTAGCCACTATATGGATTGACATTTATATGGATTTCATAGTAGGCCTCTTGACCACTGAAAACAAATCAGTCATCATGGTGGTAGTTGACTTCCTTTCCAAATAGGCTCACTTTTGTTCCCTACCACATCCATTTACACCCTCCATAGTTTCCCAAGTCTTCATGGATCAAATTTTTAATTTATATGGTATGCCTACTACCATTGTGTCATATTGTGACCCCACATTCATCAACAAAATTTGACAATAGTTGTTAAAATATAGGGCACCCAGTTGAACATGAGCATAGCTTATCATCCTCAAACATATGGCCAAACATAAATAGTCAACAAAGAGGACTAGAAACCCATTTGAGATGCGTTTCTTCAGACAATAAGCACCAATGGTACACCTTACAAAATGATGGCACAATACCATATATCATGGTGATACCAAAACAACACCATATGAAACTATCCATGGAAAGAAGACCCAATGGCTTCATATTTACCATGCACATCCAAGGTTCTATAAGTATATCACATGCTTCATACCAAATAGGCCATCATCTACACACTCAATGAGAATACGACGATAGCTCAAAACTGATGTAGGAGCATCATAAGCACATGCAAGTGGAGGACAACTAGATATGCACCAATGCACATTTTGAAGAAGTTTTGAATTTGAAAAGATGAGACATTAAATGCAATATCTGGAAGGGATATGTTTGCATTTATAGTTTGGAGATTGTAACACAGATCTTGAGTAGTTTCTCTCATCTATCGGCTATAACCATTTAATGTAATCAATGTAAAGTAGTTGTAAGCTTTAATTTCGATTAGATATCTTGAGGTTGTAGGAGGGAAAACTTGAGAAAGCTCCCTCGTATGTATTGTATTGTATCATTATTCTCATCGTAATTGTAAGAGTTAGAGTTGTAGAGCAAGAGAGCATAGGAGAACAGAGTTGAAGATAGATTGTAGAAGTTGTATAAGTAGATAGTTATTTCTATAGGGACCATGTACAGAAGAACTTGAATTAATATAGGAAGGCTTTGATTCCATTTCATGGTGTGGTGATGATTACTATTTGCATCATTTGAATGGTATGTTTACAATTTGCTTATATGTTGTGTTATGAATTTATTTCAATGCTATGTGTATCTATGATTTCATGTTGAATGTATGAAGTCTATGAGAGGGAGAGTATGAGTTTCAATTGTTTCTCACCTTGAGAATTCCTACAAGGAGTGCAATGAAGGTCTGCAAAGAGTGCGTTGACAAGATTATGATTTTTATCTTACAAAAGATTAGGAGAGATATTGTTGTTCTTATACCAACAGAAGTGTGAGTATAGCACAGAGCCGTGCAAGGTGTGCGTAGGCCATATCGATTCTTAGAATTTTCCAACCAAGGAAGTGGTTGAAGAACTTTTTTCACAAGGAGTATGCTGAAGAGGGAGACATCAGATAATCAAATATTATCATGAAGGCCACAAGGAGTGCATGCAAGAATCCCTTAGAATCTTATAGTTTGAAGCAAGAACCAAGCTCAGGAGGGATGGATACTTCGAGGAGTTAGAAGTAAATTCAAGGGTCAAATTCACCTTGTAGAAAGAAATCTCAGAAGGAAGGACACCAAGTCATTTGGAAAGAGTTATTAGGAGGCTAAACAGATGGTTGAAATTCTCGACGGAAGAAACACCGATTCTCCGTGGACCGTTGGATCTAGTAGATCAACGGATAGGATAAGGTTGAGTTTCTTTCAAAAATCGCAAGCTCAGGAGGGATAACTGCCATCAGATTTGGATCAACGAGAGTCATTGATCTCATGTTTTGAATTTCATCATTTCAGAATTCGGGAGTGTGGAGAAGTTGTGACTTAGAGTCAAGAGTCATGAAATCCTGATTCGTGAAATCCTGACAGGATCTAGACCATTAGATCATGGAAAAATATGGATCGTTGATCCACAACAGAGAAGTCACGAGTTCAGACTTCGGGGAAAAGGAGGAGCATCATATCGTGAATTCACGAGTCATGAAAGTTCGACGCGCTAGGAGGTTGGGCCCCAGGACACAACAGAGGGTCACATCAGGAGAATTTAAGGGAGGATTTAGAGACCCGCTAACCCATTTTAGGGTTTTGGGATCCGAAGGAGTGAGGGAACTCAACAACAGGATTCGTGAAGTCACGAAACCCGACGCACCCTTTTGGGGTTAAGTCTGTGGTCACGCCAGTGGTCATGAGGAGTGAAGGTTTACGCCTAGTGCTTGTTCCCATGGGTGTGACTTCTAAAATGGGCCTGTGGTTATATACTTTGGGAGATTCCAGCTGGGAATCAAGGAGCCATTTTGGCTCAAGTGATTAAGAATGATCCTTAGACCGGGAGGTCAACAGATCCCTGCTGAGGTAGGGGTGTTGTGTCAGGTGGTATCAGAGCACATATTTTAAATTTCTGTAGCAGGGAGTAGATAAAGAAAATACTCTGATACATACCATCAGGTGGTTTATCAGAGCCTAGCTAACAAATTTTGTTTTTTGAGGAGGAATACAGAGGACAGTTGTAATTGAATTCTGAATGGACAGATTGAAATAATGTCGTCAAGAAGACTTCAAGAAGGACCTATGCCCGATCTAGTTATGGAGAGGGAAATGAGAGAACTTCGTGCTCGATTGGATTCTATGGGGACAACACAGAAACACACAATTGATACTAGAGATGTCAGTGAATCCTAAAATGAGATTGATGCAAGACCTGAAGAAGAGGAAGTTATAGTCGAAGATGCTGCAAAGGAACACCTATTCAGAGTTGTTGCAAGAATAAGAGCCAAAGAAAAAATGGATATCTAGATGTATGAAGGAAACTTAGACATTGAGGAGATTCTAGACTGGTTTAGAGCTCTGGATAAATATTTCGATTATGAAGACATCAAATAGGATAAGAAAGTAAAACATGTTGTCACTAGACTGAAAGGACATGTAGCACTATGGTGGGAGGAACTGCAGGCTGACAGGCATTGCAAGGGTAATCAAAGAATCAAAAGATCGGATAGGATGGTAGAAAAGATGAAAGCCAAATTCATACCCAAAGATTACCAAATTAATCTGTTCTGAAGAATGCAAAATTTGAGACAGAAAGGGATGATAGTGGAGTACACTGAAGAGTTTTATTGATTAAACATTAGAGTTGGTTATCGTGAGAGTGATGATGAAAAGGTCACCAGATACATGAATGGAATGAGATATGACATTCAGAAAGAGATGAGCATGGTGAAAATTAGGAATGTGGAAGATGCTTATCAGATTGCTTCGAAGGCAGAAGCAAAATTGGCCTGAAATCAAGGTCAAAGGGGCATAGGTAGAAGTCAGAGGAGAGGCAAATCAGTTTCCCAAGATAGAGTACAGAAGCCCAAGGATGAAGAAAATAAACCTCATAATCACCCAAAAAGGGGAGGAAGTTCACAGGGAAGACAATATGCCGATAAGAACACTTTTCCACTAGCAAAAGGAAGAGGAAGAGGCAGAGGAGGTGAAATAAAGTGTGTTGTCTGTGGAAAGATTAGACAAAAATATTTTGAATGTCCTGATAAAAACATATATGGAGGAGGTGAATCGCACATTTTAGAAGTGAAAAGGCGAAATGTTGAGGCAGAAGATGTAGAAGGTGGAAGATCCTTAATGATAAGGAAAATTCTCTTGAAGCCAGAGAAGGAGATGGAGAATCTAGTCCAGAGGAACATTTTTTTCAGAACTGCTTGCAAGACCAAGGATAGGGTATGCAAGTTAATAGTGGATAGTGGAATCACATATAATCTAGTATCCACAGAGATGGTGGAGAAGCTAGAATTGGAGATAGTTGCACATCCAAGATGATACAAAGTCTCGTAGTTACAAAAGGGACATTAGGTAACAATCACTAAACAATGTTTAGTTGAATTTAAGATAGGGGGATACAGAGATAAGATCTTATGTGATGTTATTCCAATGAATGTCTGTCATCTTTTGTTGGGGATACCATGGAAATATGACATAAATTTTATTCATGATGGAAGAAAGAACACCTATACCTTGGAGAAAAATGGTAGGACACATATGTTGCTGCCAATTGAAGACAAGAAGGTGAAAGCAGAGACAAACAATAATATACTTCTCATGAGTGGGAAGGAACTTTTGGATGAAGCCAAGAAGGGTGAAGAAATGCAGTTTGTTGTGGTAAGAAAACCTAGAGTCATATTGACCAGTACTTCAATAGATGATCTCCCTGAGGAAGTTCAGGAACTACTAGAGAATTTCACTGATATAGTAGTGGATGATTTACCTTGTTCATTGTTTCCCATCAGAAGTATAAGCCATTACATTGAACTTATACCAAAAGAGAGTTTTCCAAAGAAAGAAGCATACAGATTGACGTCACGGGAGAATGAAGAAGTCAAAAAGAAAGTCCAATAATTGATGGACAAAGGGTTAATCAAAGAAATCTTGAGTCCATGCATTGTGCCAATAGTGTTAAGTCCAAATAAAGATGGTGGATGGAGAATGTGTACATACTTGAGGAATATAAACAAAATCACCGTCAAGTATAGATTTCCTTTACCTAGGATGGATGACTTGATGGATTGCTTGAGTGGGGCAAAGTTTTTTTCAAAAATTGATTTGAAAAGAGGTTATCATCAGATTCAAATGAGGGAAGGTGATGAATGGAAGACAACATTCAAGATGAATGAAGGAATGTATGAATGGCTTGTCATGCCATTTGGTTTGACGAATGCACCAAGTACTTTGTGATTGTGTACCTTGATGATATACTGATCTTCAATAAGACTAAGGAGGAACATTTGAGACACTTAGATTTAGTGATGAGGAGGTTATAGCAACAGAAGTTGCTGATAAATCTGAAGAAGTCGTCCTTCATGAAGAAATAACTCATTTATTTGGGTTTTTTGATCTCTTCGAATGAGTTGAATATGGATCCTGAGAAGGTAAAAGCAATCAAAGAATGGTCGTCACCAAGGAATATCTTTGAAGTTAGAAGATTCCATGGACCAACCAATTTTTATAGGAAGTTCATCAAAAATTTTAGTGGAATTTATGCACCAATGATGGACATAGTCAAGAAAAGACATAAAACTTTTCATTGGACAGAGGAAGAAGAGAAAAGTTTTAAGCTGATGAAGGAGAAGATAACTGAATAGACAGTTCTGGTTTTGCTAGATTTCAGTAAAACATTTCAAGTGAGATGTGACACAAGTGGATTCATAGTTGAAGCAATCTTAAGTCAAGACAATAGACCAATTGCATACTTTAGTGAGAAGCTAAACGAGAACAAGACGAAATATTCCATGTATGATAAAGAGTTTTATGCAGTCAAACAAGCGTTGAAGAAATGGAGGCACTACTTAGTTCCGAAAGAGTTCGTTTTTTATAGTGACAACCATGCTTTACAATTCATAACCAAATAGGAAAAATTGAACCAAAAACATGCAAAATGGGTTGAATTCATGCAGAACTTTAGTTTTTTTACAAAGCACATTTTTTGAACTTCTAACAAAGTTGTTGATGCATTGCACATGAAATGTTTGATTCTCCAGAAGTTTTGTGTGAAGCCTTAGGTTTTGATTGCCTTAAGGACATGTACAGAGATGATTCAGATTTCAAGGATGCTTATGAAGCATGTGATAATCTTGTTCTGAGAGACAAAAGCCAATAGATTGAATATTTAATTCAGGATGGATTATTATTCAAATGAAATCAGTTGTGTATCCCAAAGAGTTCTATGAGAGAAAACCTTTTAAAGGAAAAACATAGTGGGGGATTGGCTGGACATTTCGGCCATGATAAGACATTCGTGCAACTGAAAAACTTGTATTATTGGCCAGGGATGAGAACGGATGTCAAGAAATTTGTCAACAGATATAGAATTTTCCAGCATGCAAAGGGGAAAAGACAGAATACAGGATTGTATCAACCATTTCCAGTACCAGAGAGGTCATGGGACGTGGTAAGAATGGATTTTGTGTTAGGACTGCTGAGGACATAGAGAGGTTGTGATTCCATATTTGTGGAATTCAATAGATTCTCAAAAATGGCACATTTCATTCCATGTCAGAAAACTAGTGATGCAACAGACATTGCAAATTGTTTTTTCAAAGAAGTTGTTCGACTTCATGGTTTACCCAAGAGTATTGTTTCAGACAGGGATACCAAATTTTTTGGCCACTTATGGAGAACACTATGGAAGAAGATGAGAACAGATTTATCTTCTATCTCAGCATATCACCCTTAGGCAGATGGACAGACTGAGGTAGTAAATTGAAGTTTGGGAGACTTACTGAGGAGTTTAGTAGCTGAACATCATAGTCAATGGGATCAGATTCTGCCACAAGCAGAATTTGCATATAACGATTCACCTAACAGGAGCACATGACAAATCCCATTCCAGATAATGTATGGAATGCAGCCAAGAGGAGTATCTGAGTTGAGAGACTTAGAGCAGAGTGAGTTCAGAAGTGCTAGAGCGGAAGATTTTGCAGCAGAAATGCAAGAGCTCCATAGTAAGATTAAAGAGCGATTACAGAATTCCAACCAAGAATATAAGCATAGAGAAGATAAGCACAAAAGAGAGCTTCAGTTTGAAGTGGGAGACTTAGTCTTAGTGCATCTAATAAAAGAAAGGTTCCCAAGGGGAACATATAATAAGCTGAAAATGAAAAAGATAGGGTCGTGTAAGATTTTGAGAAAATTTGAGGCAAATGCTTATGGGATAGAATTGCCAGATAGTGTGGGAATATCACCCATATTCAATGTAGCAGATCTGTATCCTTACAGGAAAGATAAAACAGGAGGACACGAGAATCAAAAGGAAGTTTAGTGCATTAAACAGATGCCTCTAGCTAAAAATCTGTAGATGGAAAGGATCATTGATCAGAAAGTTAGCAAGAAAACCCGGAGAAAGACATATTTTAAGTATTTGGTAAAGTGGAAGGGACACCCGATCAAGGATCCCATTTGTGAAAGTGAAGAAAGTATCCAAAAACATGGACAGACAGTGCAGGAGCTCATGAACAGGAGTTCATGAATTTTTCAGCCAGAGGAGTATGATGCAGGAGCATTGTAAGCATGCACAAGTGGAGGACAACTAGATATGCACCAGCACGCATTTTGAAAAAGTTTTGAATTTGAAAATATGAGACATTAAATGTAATATCTAGAAGGGATATGTTTGCATTTATAGTTTGGGGATTGTAATGTAGATCTTGAGCCGTTGCTCTCATCTTTTGGTTGTAACCATTTAATGTAATCAATGTAAAGTAGTTGTAAGATTTAATTTAGATTAGATAGCTTGAGGTTGTAGGAGGGAAAACTCGATAAATCTCCCTCATATGTATTGTATTGTATCATTATTCTTATCGTAATTGTAAGAGTTAGAGATGTAGAGAAAGAGAGCATAAGAGAACATAGTTGAAGAGAAACTATAGAAGTTGTATAAGAAGATAGTTGTTGCTATAGGGACCATGTACAAAAGCACTTGAATTAATATAAGAAGGCTTTGATTCCATTTCATGGCGTGGTGATGATTACTGTTTGTATCATTTGAATGGTATGTTTATAGTTTTATTATATGCTATGTTATGCATTTATTTCAATGCTATGTGTATCTGTGATTTCATATTGAATGTATGAAGTCCGTGGGAGGGAGAGTATGAGTTTCAATTGTTTCTTGCCCTAAGAATTCCTAGAAGGAGTGCAACGAAGGTCTGCAAGGAGTGCGTTGACAAGATTCTGAGTTTTATCTTAGAAAATCTCAGGAGAGATATCGTTGTTCTTATACCAACAGAAGTGAAAGTATAACACAGATCCATGCAAGGTGTGCATAGGCTAGATCAACTCTTAGACGTTTCCAACCAAGGAAGTGGTTGAATAAATTTTGTTGCAAGGAGTACATAGAAGAGGGAGACATCAGATAATCAAAGATTATCATGAAGGCCGTAAGGAGTGCATGTAAGAATCCCTTAGAATCTTAGAGTTTGAAGCAATAACCAAGATCACGAGGGATAAAGACTTCAAGGAGTTTGAAGTAAAGTCGAGGGTCAAATTTACCTCATAGAAAGAAAGCTCAGAAGGAAGGACGCCAAGTCATTTGGCAAGATTTATCCAGAGTCTGAATGGATGGTTAAAATTCTCGGCGGGAGAAACATCGATTCTCCGTGGACCGTTGGATCTAGTAGATCAGTAGAGAGGATATGGCTGAGTGTCTTTCAACACTCACAAGCTCAGGAGGGAGAACCGTCATCAGATCTAGATCAATGAGAGCTATTGATCTCGTGTTTTGAATTTTTTCATTTCAGAATTCGGGAGTGTGGAGAATTTGTGAATCGGAGTCAAGAGTCATGAAATCCTGATTCACAAAATCCCGACAGGATCTAGACCGTCATATTGTGGAAGAATATGGATCGTTGATCTGCAACAAAGAATTCAGGAGTTTGGACTTCGGGGAAAAGGAGGAGTGTTGTATCGTGAACTCACAAGTCACAAAATTCTGACACGCTCGGAGGTTGGGCCCCATGACGTAGCAGAGGGTCACATCAAGAGAATTTAAGAGAGGAGTTAGAGACCTGCTAACCCATTTCAGGGTTTCGGAATCTGAAGGAGTCAGGGAACTCAACAACAGGATTCGCGAAGTTGCGAAACCTGACGTGCCCTTTTGGGGTTAAGTCTATGGTCACGAGTAGTGAAGGTTTACTCCTAGCACTTTTTCATGTGGGCGTGACTTCTAAAAAGGACCTGTGGTTATATACTTTGGGAGATTCCAGCTGGGAATCAAGGAGCCATTTCGGTTCAAGTGATTAAGAACGATCCTTAGACCAGGAGGTCAGCAGATACCTATTGCGGTAGGGGTGTTGTGTCAAAAACCAACATCACTTAAGCACTCTTTTGTAGAAGGGGGTCAAATCTTCTTTGATGTCAACCTTACAAGAAAACATCTCTCAAAGACAAATTCCATTAGAAGCTTGCATTGAAATTACTTGGATCTTATAAGATCCTCTATCACATTAGAAATTTTTCCTAAAGGTTGGCTCTTCTAACCCACTCTAAGATCCATCCAATATTTCATGTGTCTTGTTTAAACAAGTTTCTGGGGTCGTCGAGTTCAGTCTAGCCTTCCAAAACTTGATGGATATGGGTCCATTTGGATCAACTGGAAGTAGTACTAGCCAATGTAGACTGTGGACTATGGCAACACATCATCCAATAATTTTTTATCTAGTGGAAAAATATAGAGCCAAAACATGTCACTTGGGAACCAATAACAATTGTACAATAGTTTCCACACCTATAACCTTGAGGAAGACACTTTTTTGAAATGGAAGGGAATGTTAGGGTCCTACCCCTAACCTCCTTACTTTGAGCACATAGTAGTTAGTTAATCAATGTATGAGGCCCATTAGTTAGTTAGTGGGTACTTACTTAATGTAAAAAGGGCCATCTTGATTAAATAAGGCCCACTACGTCGTTGGTACCCTTTAATGATGGAACCACAAGTAGTTAGGGTTTTTACTATTAAGTGTTACCCTAATAATATGAAAATTCTAAGAGTCTAAATAAATAATCCTAAAGTTCTAGAAGTCTAAATAAATTAATTTTAGAAAATAGTTTATTCTAGCATATTTGTTAATAGGATATTTAGTTTAATATGTAAATAAAACCTATCACACTCAATCGATTATGTTATTGGTTGTTTTCCAAGGTTTTAACATAGAGTTGAGCTATATAAACTAGGTCTTTTTCATGTGAGGTACATAGGATTTATTCCCTCACTTTATTTGTAACTATGTTTTTCTTATTAATAAAATTACATGTTTGAGGACACTTTTTCAACATTGGTATCAGAGCCAAGTTGAATGGTGTTGGATGGATTGAGGAAGAAAGGAAGTCTTCACAATATCAACCAGGATCTATCCAAATTCAAGGACAATAGTATTGATGTAACTCTATTGTGAGTTTAATAAGGAAAAACTTAGTTTATAATTGTAGAAAATTTTAAAATTAATTTGTTGATTTTCTTTCAGATTTAATCTTCACTTTTTTGTTGATTATCATTTTAGAGCTATTTCAACTGTTTATAGTTCTAGATATGAAATTTGTTACATGTAAATTAGTTAAATATTGTAAATCTCAAGATATAGTAGATCTGTTATAAATTTACAATTGTTTTTAGATCTTAAGATACATTGTTGTTTTTACAATTGATGAAGAGGACTCATTTTGTAAAATTGTGACATATCTTCTTATAAAGATGACAATTAAGTTATTGAGTTGCAAATTTTCTCTATATTTAGCCTACTTTTCTCTTCACTTCAAAATATACATTTTAAAGAATGCACTGATGAATTTGGCATGAAGAAAACTTACTACACCAAGAACTTATGGTTTTGAGTTAAGAAGGTTAATAAAATAGAGTTTGCTCCATTCTTTCAAAATGGTAGATTATTGAGATTCTTTGATGAAGATTATCATTCATGATTATATTGAAATTTGAAAAGAAATTCTATAATGAAAGACTCAACAATTGTTTTATCCCCGATTCAATTTCTATCTCATAATTGTCATGAATTTAAGAAAACTATGTTGTTGATTTGTTATTTCTCAAGTAGGGTACCAAATTCATGATTATGTAT
Source organism: Picea glauca (assembly GCA_000966675.3). Lineage (NCBI taxonomy): Eukaryota > Viridiplantae > Streptophyta > Pinopsida > Pinales > Pinaceae > Picea > Picea glauca. The sequence continues at coordinate 296,773 of JZKD02S0261513.1, forward strand.
GCAAGATTGTAGAACTAAATCTAAATATTGGTCTCAAACAAGAGAGACATTGCTTCTGTAGTATTATCTTCGCAGTTTGATAGAGTATATGTTGGAATTAAGACAAGTTGCAAAGCTTATAGAAATTACAGTCAAATTCCAAGCTCTGAAGCTTTGTGTTAAAATATTAGAGCAGAGATCTGAGCAAAAATGAGTCAACTCATGATCTTGGCCACACAAAGATTTGAGAATGTAATTTATTATAGTTAGATTGGTTTTCAAAACGTCCAACGTTTTGAGTGGACACTCCACCCATCACCAAGGACAATAAAAAGATAAAATGTCATACAATGTCTATCCAGAAACATTTTCTATACACAAATATTGTTTTGAAAGGATACTTGCAATTAAACAAAGACTTAAAGAGATATCTTACTCTGATTCAACGAGCCTTCACTCAACACAACACATGGATATTTTGGTGCATTGGTTGGTTGGCATTTAATTCTCAATAGAATCGATCTCTACCTATATACATAGATTCTCTCCAAAGTGAACACCTATATAATCATCATTCTGAATTATTCATAGTTTAAATGGTAACAAATACAAGTTATTCTATATCCACTTTGAAATTTTATTTATGGTTTCTTAAATTCATAAAATATGTGATGCAGAAACAAGTAATTTGAGCACGCATTTTAAGGAGAAGTATTATTTTTAAATTTTTTAGGGACAAAGAAAGAGAGACTTAAAGTATAAGTTTTGGAAACATTTAATGGTGTTGTTAGCACCAAGAGTTGTTCTTAGACTACTTTAAGAACAATCCCAGTACCCATAAGAATATAAATGGTTAAAACAAGTTTATACTTGAGTGGATCAACAAGATTAAGTAAGAAAGGGAGAGGGAAACAAACTGTCTACAGAGGAATTCCATTGAGCATGTAGTCATAACATCCTATAGATAAAAGGAAATTAAACTGTATACTAGATAAAACTTTTATATAATTATGGGTAGAAGCATAGAGAATATGGAAAAAGGAAGAACATCCATCATACAAGTATCCTTTATGCAAACAGATTAAATATTTCTTAAACAATAAATAATTATTAATGGGCAAGCTACAACAGATCCTCTATTGTTCATGAATCCATCAATCAATGGCAACTATGATCCTCAAAACCTACAATATATTCAAGCAAGAGGATGGCAAGAGAAATGGAAAACAAATAATACAATCTGATAAACAACTCTCATGAATATTTAATGGAAAAAATGCTAATTACAAACAGGCCCTCGAGCTTACAAATAAGCAACTAAATTGCTCCTCCAAATCTCTCCTCTCTTGGATCATGAATCCAACCCTTTCCTTAGAAAAACCATTACTATATATAGTATATTAATCCTTCCTACTCTAAATAGGTTGAATCCAAAGTGGTTGCATTGGATTCCCTTTTCTCTAGGAGTTGTTACAACAAGGTGAAACAAAAAATCCACCTAGCTCCTATTTTTTTGGATCTTGTCTATTGTGATAAATCCTTTTTGAAACAGGTCATGTTGCTTGATATGGTGATAGAAAACATGTCCCTCATGTCCAAATACCTCCTAAGAAACCATTTGAACCCCTCAGATAGGTGGAAACCATCCTACAACTCATATTTATCAATATGTTAGAGTTTGTAGCGCAATTCCACGATTCACTACAAACTTTCTTGTAGATGATGATTTCAACTTTTCTCCCAAACGACAAACTACGTTGGGTCGAGTTTTTCTCAAAAATTCCATGATATTATGATTCATCTCCACATAAAATTTTAGAAGAACCCAAATCACAATTTAAAACTTATGATGACAAAATGACTCTACTTTATACTAATTCACTACAAACTGTCCCAAAATTACCAGTTTGCAGCGCCTTTGACAACACGTATTGTGAACTTTCCTGTAGGTGCATTTTTACATTCAAAATTTATTTAGACTTTTAAAACTTGAAAATAAAGATGGGAAATCCTTACAGAACCTGCTACAATATTCTAAAACATGAAGTAACCTTTTGCAGAAGTCATATGAATATGGTAACCTCAGTTTAAGACAAAAATATTTACTCAGGTTATAAGTATGTGCAATAAAGTGAACCATAGAAAAATGATTTTGATGTAAACATAATATCATGTATTCATATTTTCTTGGTGCTTCTTTAGGATGTTCTCTTTGCATTTTCTCACAAAAATTCAAGCAGCCCACCCTCTAGAATGCTTCCTTGAAAAATGGTTCATAATTGATAAGTTACATGTCATATGGCTTATCCCTAACAATCTCTCCCCCTTTGTGAAACTTCTTACCTTGTTGATTTTCCATGATAGCTTGTTTTGAAAACCATTTACCCTCTTATAACAACTTGTTATCAGATGTATGATAAAAACAGGAAAATAGGGATTTTGATAGAAATGGCACAACTTAGGGTTTACTTGGATAAAATATTCATGCACAGCAACAGAGTGAGGATGAACAGGATGAAAGTAGGAGATGGAAAGAAAAGAACAGAACCCCAAATTGAATGAGGCTGCAGTCAAGAATTGTTTTTGGAAACTCTATGTGAAATAGAGGGTTCGCAATGCACTATTGAGTTTGCAACGTGCAAAGTTGTACAAGGTTTTATGATAAGTTTGCAAGAATTCACACATATGAATAGGAAAATGACTTTGAAAAGTTAAAATCTAAGACCTAAGTGAAGCAAAGGCAAGGAGGGTTTGTCTTGGTAAGAAAACAAAGGGTTCATAGTGCAAGTTCGCAGAGCACAATTTGTAGCATCATAAAAAATATAGTGGATAAGGTTACTGCTACAAGAGGTAGCCGCAAATTGATATTTTTGGTATAACATAACAAACTTGAATATTTCCAAACTTTAGGATGTTGGATTACTGAGAGGGGGGGTGAATCAGTAATAACGTAATTATAATTCTTTTTCTTCAAATGTTATATCAATGTAGAATTATTATCCAATAATGAGCAGTAATAAATAAAC
>JZKD02S0261513.1:310222-321963 GCA_000966675.3 Picea glauca
AAGCATGTATGTGGAGTTTCTTTTTTCAATTTACTTTTTTAATGTAAATTTAGAAAATAAAATAAAATTGATTAATACATGACATATTGCTTCCTGATTTACAAGCTAATTTGAAGTTCGTGATAGTACTAATGATCAGGGCGACTGTTTCAATTAAGTCGCAAATTTAACTCTAAAAATAAGAAGGGTGTTACCAATAGTATCATTTTTCGATTTGAGGGTCAATTTTCTGCAATGATATTGGTTTGCAAGGCAATGATTTCAAACAAGTCACAATTTTAACCACCCTGCAAAAATGGGTGCTACCGGTAGCACCATTTTTTGAAACGGGGATTGATTTTAGTGTTTTTGACACAAAAATATGGGTTTTTTGCAGCAAAGTTCTCATTTTGAGGTCATGGTTCTCATTAAGTCAGTATCTTTGTTGAGAATATGATTTCTTCGCAAAATAGTGTGGCCAAATAGACTTCTCCTCATTATCAGTTTCAGTAATAGTACACGAAAGCTCTAAGAGCCAAAAGCCCTCTACTTGGATACAATCCCCATATTTATTGATATTCAACTTGACTCTTGGCCTTCTTCCTTCCCCCTATGACATTTCATTTACAAAGTTTTGTTCTTATCCCCTTTTTAATAATGAGAAAACAAGGACAACATAAATGTTTATGATTTGATGTATAATATGTAGTTACATTTCAAATATGTCCTCTAGTGTTGGTTGGCCATCATAGATTTTGGCCATAGTGCACCTCACCCACCATGAACACTAGCATGGATATGAGAAAATGTGTGTTCTCTAAGTTTGATAGTCAATCATCATAGGGTTTAGACTTCCTCTTCAGTCATTTCATTTTATTTCCATTTCGTTACTCCTATGTTGTTGCAATAGTCGTTGTTGTTGTTGCTCTATCATCTTCGGAGATATATTTTGTTTGCGAGGGTACTACTGCATACTAGTAGATTTCCTTGATGTGTGGAAATTGTGCCTTCATGGTTTTCTTCCCTCACAAATGCCTATCTAGATTGTTGAGTACAACCTTCCTTCAACATTGGCACTTGGCACCATTCATCATGCAATAGATGAGTAACCTATTAAAATCAGACATTTGAACCTATAAAACTAAAACATTAATTAATTAATTGAGAGCTCATATATCCTTCCTTGAGTTTGGTTCCTTGTTCCTCTACTAAATATTGAGGTGTTGTGTTCTCTAGGGATGTTGACAATGTGTCATATCTTAATCCTGGAAAATGTGAACAATTGGTGATAAATTTCTCAAATCATATAAATTTTAAGTTGTAGATCTAATAAAGGAGTTTCCAACGGTATAAGGAACATGTGAAATAGGCATCCAAGTCAAAAGTGTTGAAATTTCTCCTACCCAACACCCACAATTAATTCCAAATAAATCACTTATTGAATTAAAGAACAACTGAGTAATCAACTAAACAAGTAGTGGAAGAATAAACAATAAAACCAAATCATGCACACATGAACACCAATATTTTTGGGTAGATACCCCTGGAAAAAACCTAGAGGAAAAACCAGTGCTGAGAATGATTTTACTATACTAAAATCAGGGCTCCCGTAACATGGATAATGTCCCACTGAGAGAAGTATAACTGCAAACAAACCTGACAAATCCTGACCTATTGTGAGAACTAGAATTGCATGCTTTTCAAGGTGTACGTGACTTTGCTTCAACAAACTAACGTATGTACGCAACTGTATCCACTGAAACACGTGTACATGTACAAAAGTCTATACGGAAAGCTTCGTACAATGCGACACTCTCATGTGTCTTCCTCTGACGGAAAACCCATAGGTGTTGCCTTTGTTCTCTCATATCCTTGACTTGATATCTAGATGGAAGTCCTTCTCCACCTATCAAAGATATTGAATCATAGTCCTTCATGATCCAAATCTCCCTGTCCTTTGTCAATCTCTCTCAACCAACCTGACAAATATGTTTCAAGTTTCCTCAAGTGTCTTTCTCCTTTACCCTAGCCCTGCTTTTATAATCATGAGTTATATCTCTGAAGTGATTGCATGTTGAGATTACTTTTCACTTCACTTGAGATTTAAAAACATGGTAATTACTTTTAACACTTTTCTTAAATAACTCAATTAAATAAATAAACAATTAATTATTAAAAACGATTTACTTTAATTAAAGTAAATCTACCAAAGTAAAAGGATTTGGATGATTTCCACACATCTAGACATATAGACCTATGTGAAAATAAATGTTTGATGCGACCACTAGAATCAACACTCCCTCTTAGTGAGGGAGGTATTCTTCACCACTCCAAGTCTGTCTATGAAGAACACAAACTTCCCTTTCTCCAAGGGTTTAGTAAGAATATCTGCAACCTTCCCCTCTGTGGAAATATACTGAAGCTTCATTGCTCCCTTCTGGATCCTATCTCAAATGAAGTGGTATATGATCTCAATATGCCTGAACCTGTCATGGAATACTAGATTCTCCAAGATTTTGATACAACTTTGATTATCATAGTATATCACTATAGGTTCCAACTCCTGATCAAATAAACCTGCAAGAAATTTGCAAATCCAAATGGCTTCACAACTATCCATAATCATTGCCATATAGTTTTTCTTTTATAAACTAAGTGCTACATAAGTCTTCTTCCTACTAAGCCAAGTAAGCACTATTGATCCCATGCCGAAGTAGCACAGGAGGTGTTGTTTTTGTCTACTGCACTCCCTGCCCAATATGAGCCTATATATCCCTACAACTCCACTTCATATCCTCCAATATACCTCAATTCATACTCCATTGTATCTCTCAAGTACCTAAGCACATGTTTCAATGCTACCCAATGCACCTGCCTCAGCTACTCCATGAATTGACTCAAAGTGTTCACAACAAAACAAATATCTGGCAAGGTGTTGACCAAATACATCATGGACCCTATCAACTACCTGTATATTGTGGGATCCACCAACTATGAATTTGAATTGATCACCTTATTCATATTGTTAATCATAGGTGTAGCCATTGGCTTATAGTCCTCCATCTTGAATCTCCTCAAGATCTCTATTGCATACTTATATTTTCCAAGGAAGATATCTCCCCATACATGTCATACCTCTAACCTTAATAAATAATGCATCAATCCAATGTTCTTCATCTCGAACTCACTAGATAGATCTTCTTCACACCCTACAATAAGATCTTGTGCACATATGAGAAACAAATCATCAACGTATGGAACCAAGATGAGTGGATCTGACCCAACAAGTATGAAGTACAAGTTAGGTTCCACCTTACTCTTGGTAAATCTCATACTCTTCAAGTATCCATCAAGTTTGGAATACCACACCTTGGATGCCTATTTGAGTCTTTACAAGGCTTTCTTAAAGCTACACACATGATATTCCCTCCCATGTACCTGAAATTCCCAGGGTTTTTCTATGCATACTTCCTCCTCAATGATCTCATTGAGGAAATCTATTTCACATTGATCTGATGTATCCTCCACCTCATAACTGAAGCAATATAAATAAAAACTCAAATAGAAAAATACCTAGCCACTAGATAAAAATGTATCCTCATAGTCCACTCCCTCTTTCTGGAAGAACCCTCTCTCCACAAACCTCGCTTTGAACTTATTGATGCTACCATTTGCAACGTGCTTGATCTTGTAGAGCCATCTGAAACTCACAACTGACTTCCCCTCTTGTTACAACAAATTTTTCCTCACTCCATGCATCTTGCTTAGATGGACTTCCATTTCCCTCTGTAGACTTTAAATACCCTTTTTTTTACTCCAAAGATAAAATACACATTTTTGTAGACATATACGCCCTATTAGTTATACAACAAGTGTATATGCAGGTTTCTCCACTATAGCCCGTGTACATCGGGTTTGGTGCTCAAAAATTAAAAATTATGTCGGGTTTTCATGTCATGTCACGAGATATATGATCCTTGAGCTTCCATATACTGGAAACACTCTGACTCAACCCTTCAATTCCATTTGGAGGCTATAAATTGAGCCATATCCAAGCCTAAAAAAATTCAACACATTGAGAGCAAAGATACTCTGGAGAAATTTCACTTCATATTGAGTCTGCATCCCTTTGTCCTTGAAAGTTTGAACTTCTTGTGTTCATCCCCCATGCTCTTCTTACCTTGTGATGGAGAACCTCATTGACTCCTACATGTGAGCTTGCCTTTGAAGAGGATTGAAGTGGTGGAGGCCCAACTGGAGGGACTTAGTTTCTCGTTTCTAATATGTGTTGTTGCATAAGTTTGTCACCTATGTACTTCTATTAATTAGAATAATAGAAATACTCTTTTCTCATCCAATTGATATCTTACAAATATTTGAATTACTTTGCATGGGCATATTTGTGATGTATGTTAATGGATTATGCTAATTTATCTGCTAACATTATATATTATCACCACATGATTGTGAATCTTGGTTGTTGAGGACAAGTTGCAAGTATAAAGCTTTGGGTTGTGTGCTCAACGATGGTATTCTTTGAACATCCGGACAAGGTAGGCTTCTAGCCTTGCCTTGTTATCATTTCACTTATATATCATACCTGAGATTGGAGTTGATTTCTAGGTGTTGTTCCATTCTTTATGGTTTTCCCCTAGCCATAGAGATATTTTCCTCATAACACCTCTAGTCTCGACACTATGTCCCAAAAATATTCCTCATCATATATGTGTATTCCTCTAACATTAAATTTCTCCATTCCTATTGATTTGTTGCTTCCTCAAAACTAGGAGTCTCAACATCAATGATTCTACTCACAAGCACCATATAGTTCAAAAACTTCTTCAAAGGCCTTCACTCTCTAAACACACTCCTAGGAGCCTCACCAACATCCCTCAATGTCTGAAATAGTCGATGGGGTCTCTTGAAAGGACTAGAAGGGTATAAGTCGACCTCCCCACTTGAATTCTAAACTATTGACTGTTGCTCATACTTCATAGTATGTTTCTCCTTGTCCTTTGTCACTACTGATGACTCCTAATTACTCGTATATGCCAAGTTGTCCTCAAACTTAACATCCCTGCAAAGAAATATCTTCCTATGTGCTAGAATGAAGATATTGTAAGCCTTTGAGGTCTCATTGTACCCCAGAAATACACCCTTCTATCATGAAGGCTCCAACTTCGTTCCCTTCTCCAAAGGAACATGGATGTAAACTAGACAACCAAAGATCCTCAAATGACCAATATCTGGCTTCACTCTTGAGAATAGCTCCTTTGGAGTCTTGTACCCTAATATCTTATGAGGACTTATGTTCTGCACATAAATCCTGATGTTACATTCCTTTTCCCACATAAACATAGGCAACTCTTGGTCATGTATAATATCCTTGGCAGAACCAATTATGGATCGATTCTTTCTCTCCACAAACCCATTCTGTTGAGGTTTGTATGAGACTATCATCTCCCTCTTGATCCTTATATCCTTGCAGAAATCATTGAAATCATTGGAGGTGTACTCTCCCCCATTAATCAACCTCAAGACCTTGATTTTATTCCATTTATGATTCTCTACCTGAGCTCTAAACTCTTCTAACTAACTAAAGACCTCATCCTTGGTTTTCATAAAGAAGATCCAAGTTTTCCTAGAAAAATCATAAATAAACGTCACATAGTATTACGATCCCTGTAATGATTCTACTAACATTGGCCCACTCAAATATAAATGGATAAGATCCAATATCCCCTTGGACCTACTCTCACTGCTCGAAAAAGAATTCTTGGAATTATTTCCAAGTGAACACCCTTTTCACTCTCTCCTACTCAATTTTGAACTCTGGAAGACCTGTAACAATCCCCCTCAGAATCGACAATGCCATGTAGTGTAGGTGTCCCAATCTCCTGTGCCACAACTCACATAGGTTGTCACTATCGTGTACCAAATACCGAATAAGCTTTCCCTATAACTTGTGTTATCACATAAACTTGTCAAAACCTTAAGGGTTTGTAGTTTCTACCTAATTCTTTATTTTTGCCTATCTCTCCTCCTTTTGCAGACCCGATTGTAAGTTTTTCCTCTGGTATTGTAGTTTTTCTTCTGTCTTCCTTCGTCCTTTTGATTGACCTATTTTCTATAAGACCGATCACTTCTCTCTTGACCTCTGTCACTGATCATTTGTTTTCCCTAGACCTCAGTCAGTTGTCCAGGTAATTGTTCAAAGAAACCACATCCATAAGCACAAGCACATCACTTAGAGAGGGATGGTATGGACTTAAATCGAGCGAGAGAGAAAGATCAACTTTCAACGAAAGAGATCCATCAAGCAGATCAGATAGAGGACCATCAGTCAATCGGGATCATAGAGTTGCATAAAGTATAGCGTTAGAGCTCTAAAATCGTGAGGCCAATCCTAGCGATTGATCCTGGGAAGGACACGTGGTGCAAGATTATCATTTCGTTGACTCACATAATGGAGCAGTCAAAGGTCAAATTCATGAGGACTCGCGAAATTATCTAAGCCATTCATGTCAGAAGGACATGTGGTTCATGATCAGCATAGTCGTGATTTAAAGAGTCAGAGAAGTCAAAGGGAAAAGTCATGAGGACTCACAAAACACGAAGTCACAAAATGATCCAAGCCATCTATTTCAGAAGGACATGTGGCACAGGATCAACATGGAGAAAGTCGTTTCAGAAAATCTCAAGTGAGAGATGTCGATGGCTAAGGTCCCGAAATGCCGATATTCTTCTGGGTCATCCGATCAGATGAGACGTGTGGCACCTAATCCAATAGATCACAATTTCGCGACTCAGAGGTTCGAGCATGGAGCATGACATGAGTTCAAAAAATGCGAAATCACGACACGCCTGAGAGTTGGGCCCACGATCATAGTCCACGGTCATATGGAAGTAGGGATATAAAGAAGGGGAAAGCGCCTATCAAGCAAGAGGGCAGTTGAGATTGTTTAAGGAAATGATCCTGGTCGTCAAGTTCAAGGAAGATTCAACCGTTGATCTAGATGGGTCATTTCACAAGATTGAACATTGGGATATCTGAATCAAGGGGAGTAAAGACTCCCAACAAATGAAATCATAAAATTTCATATGGGGAATGTGTAAGGTCATGGCTTGAGGTCGCATAGAGTGATGGATAGGAGTTGCACCAAGGGCTGAAAGCACTCATTTTGGTCTCATCAGAAGATCTACATGGTTTCAAAGCGTTGGGCTTGACTTGGAGGAGTCGTGAACGTCTCCTGGAGCATTCATGTGTGTCAGGCTCCATCTTGATTCCGATGTAGGTAGTTAATAGAAATGGGGGGGGGGCTTTTTGAAACCTCATCTCACCCCATAAATGGAAAACATGGAAGAGCTGGCTATGGAGGTAGATTGTCAGCCAAAAGTTCCCTTGTCAATAGATTTTCCTGCAAATCTTATATTGATTTGAGCTCGCATCTAACAGAAGAATGCATGCACAGACTGGCAGAAGAAGATGCATATGCTAAGTTTTGATTGTAGAGGCTAGGTCACACTCTCATGGTGGCGAATTGTTCTAAGTATAAATACTCGGTTCTAATATTTTGTTATGGTCGATGGTAGAGAAAATATCCCATATTGTAAAGTTTTAAATGAAGCTTCTTGTTCTCTGGTTCTGTGTTGTAGTCTGAGATTTCTTGTTTAATGACAGTGAACTTTTCTCACTCTTGTTTCTCTCTGATACTAAAGGAGTTCATGATTGATTGATTCAGATGAATTATTGTGACCACATTATGATGAATCTTTGATTATAGTGATGTTATAATCCCTTTCAACTTCCTTGAGATTTGAATTCAATAAGATCTTGTGTTTGAGTCTTTCCTCTTTAGGTTGTTGGCAAACTAGATGTCCATAGTAGACCTCTTCACTCTCCTCAAGTTCTTCCCCCTACTGACCTTTACTACAACTTACTGAATGAAGTTAGATGAAGACCTCATCTTCTTATGCATACCAACCCAATTTTCTGAGTTAAAGCGACATAATCCTAAGGCTGTGTCCATTAGACCACCCTTAAATTTATTCATTGTGACATATAAACTGTTGGGTACTAGGGTTACCTTTGCCGCAATCCAGAGGTGACTTCTAGTGCTAAGAACTTGTATAAAGTACCTTTGTAACATTCCATTCTATTGATCATACTTATATTGACATATTCTTTGAGGACACTTGTGTGCAAGTGATCCGGTTGTGGTACATTATGATTTTGTTTCGATTATGAGTTATTATGATGATGATGTATTGTGATTTTTTGTTATTTTGATGTATATGTATTGGTAGATATTATTGATGAGTTCTCATGAGTGCGTAGTACACATGATAGGTTATGGATGTTGATGGAATCAATGGACTTCCTTGAAATCTGGATTGAGTTAGGGAGTGGATTTTATTTGTTTGATTATTTCATTTTATGTACATGTGAGACATGATTGATTATAGTATGATTTATGTATATGGATTATTGACATTGTTTTTGTCAGTGGATGCAGGATTGAGGATGCTTGTTAATCCAAATCACATAAGGGGTAAAGGGGCCATGCACATAAACCAAATATTTGGGAGAGGGGTGTGGAAACATCACTGTCACATCCTACTAGCACTCCAGCCATGGTATGAACTATAGGTTAACGATTACCTAGTTCGAGAGGTCTATGATATCGTGAGGGAGCACTGAGATAGTCGCTCACGAAGACTTATAAGGAGTGCACAATAAGGCATAATATTTATTCCTTGGAATCCCTTAGTCTCTCACAAGGTCGACCGAATGGAGTGTTGACTCCAAGGGTTGGAAAAACTTTTAAAAACAGTCAAAGGCGAGTGACACCCTTGGGGAACGGAGGTGCGTCTTGAAGGGCACATCACGTAATTAAAAACTTGAGTCGATGAATCTAGGTGGCCTAGAAAATATTGAAATGGTTATACCTTGTTAGAATAAAATAATAAATTAATTAGTAAATTATTAATTATAAAGCCTAACAAAAGTTTAATCCTAAGTTTAAGACTAAGTCTAAGTCTAAAATTTAAATAAATGACTAAATGAACTATGACATAAGTTAAAATATTTGAGATAAATTCAAACTCTATAAAAATGGGGAATACAATTTAAAGGGTGGACAAAATGCACATGTGTGCATGAAATTATTAAAAAAAAAATTAAAATAGAAATCAATAATAACTTGAGAGAATAGGTATATACATAGAATCATATCTTAAATCAATCTACCACTAAGTCTAACTAAAAGAAATCTCCTAATCCAATTCTAACTAAGATCTAGTTAGGAGACACTTATTAAATGGGAATTTAGGGAACAAAATGACAACTAAAAGTGGAAATAGGAACACATTGGGGAATGTGAGGGAAATTGGTTTTTTAAATAAAATAAAAATGGTAATTACTTGTGCATCTTGGGGAGACTGTGACAAGTCTGTGAGTGAATAATCATAATTAATTTAATCTAAAAAGTTAATTATTTTTGCATAAGGACATGTTTATGTGAGGAAATTTCTATAAAACAAATGGTGTAGAAGGGAAATGGATCTCACTTTTTCATGGTATTGTTATGCTACCAAAATTTGGTTGGAATTTGTTTTACTTATGATAGTTGGGATTTCAAGCTTGAACAAGAGTGGAAGCTCTTCCTTGTGAGACAAGCTTGAGAGCTATTGTTTCTCTGGTTCTTGTGCCTAGACCCTTTGCGGCTCGAGGGGCTAAAGGGGAAGAATATTACCCCTAGCATTGGTTGGGAGGTATCGGTGAAGTCATTTTGTTAGCAAGAAAAAAGGGACAAGGGGACACAACACATATTTTTCCATGTCAAAGACCACCTTATACACCATCAAATTCAGGCCATGATATTGGATGTTGTGTTCATTTGATATTAGATGTTAAGTTGTATATTTTGTACATAAAAAGTCATGTCATATAAAAATTCATAAAAAGTCATAGATATCTCTAGGGGTTTTTAGAAACAAGGAGACAAATAGTGTTTTATCAAATCATATCCAACAATGGGGACGACATCGATTTCACAACATTCAGTCCATAACTTATCGTGACAAGAGACATTATCAAACTGCAAGAATTGATAAGTGAATCTAGCTGGAATTATTAGTGGCAACTCGAACTAACGGTCGTCAAGACTTAGCTCCTCACCTTATTTATGAATTTATGATACACCTCAAGATTATTGTTTATACGACAATTTACCTCCACTCCATAATTAAACTAATGATAATGTGTTAATAACAATTGTTTTTTTTTAAGATGATTTTAGTATGTTCTCTGTTGTTAAGGAATGTTATCCCAACATAAAATAGAGAATTGAGGTGTAATGGTAAAGGGTTGGTGGAAACTAGAATTGAAAACAGAGGAATATAAATTTATTTACTTGATCATTTCTTTTATTAATAATAAACAATTAGTAGAATAAAGGTAAACATAAGTTGGATCCCACTAGTTACCATTGAATTTTAGAACATAGGAATTGGATCTTGAATTGCAAGTAGATAATAGACATGTATAATAATTATAATTATTATATAGAATTATAGGTATATAAAATTAACATAAATTCTGATCTTAAGAATTCGTTTATAAGATTTGGACTTGAGATTATGGATCTTTAGTTAAATGGTCAGTACTCAATATAAATGTCATAATTATTAGAGTGACCCTTTAATGTAAACCTTTAAATAGATACATTGTTAGCCTACTAAATCATTTAGTTGTTATGAATCAAATTTCACATTCTATGTTAAAAATGGTGTAGGATGTATTCACTTGTTGAGGGTAAGGATATACATTCTTTATAGGTTGATTCAATTAAATTGTTATGTTGATGTAAAATTAATGGGTAAGTCGTGCTTAAGGTATCTAATTTGTTGAAACTGGAATTGTGAAAGAATAATATCTTGACAGTATATAAATATTTTATCGATACTTATTCCTTATAAATCTATAGACTATAATGTTAGTTAATGTAGAACGGAATGACTTTGATATGTTAAATAATTACAGTTAACAAAACTTGTGGGTTGAAGACGATTGCATTGATGTATGGAAAAGTAGTAAGTTACACCTTTTGAGCCTTGAAGAATTCATGATTAATTATTGATGTTGATCTTAGTCTTGAACTTCGATATAGGATGAGAATTACAGGATTTAGATACCTCCTCGTTCCTTAGAATAGTTGCAAGTCCTGAGACTTTAAATGGTCAAAATCAATCAGATGAATCCTAGACTCTAGCGTTGATTATGTGTCTTAGAGGTCTTAACCTTTGAGGGTAGGTTGGGCAGCGTAGATATCTTTTATCATATTTTTGTGATATGGTTGATCTATGAATAACAATGTTGTGGTATCAATCTTAATGTGCAGAGAAATAGCTGAGTATAGAATGTGTAAAAAAATGATGTATGATATTGTCACATATCACTTGTCCTAGTTGTGGTTTAAAAAAAAAAAAACACTACTGTTGTTGGTCACTATAATTGCTTAATTAATTTTAAACAACTAAGTGAAACATAAATTATCAACCCAGGGAAGTCTTTTGTTTCAAAGATAGCCACGCACTGTATATGCTCAATTCCAAAAGCATTTAGTGTTGTAGTAAAGAAATCATGCTATCTATGATTGCTGAAGTGAACTGAAGTTCTGAATTAGATCACAGGAAAGAAATCTCCCTAATTGCAATTCTTCACAGCTAAATTAAGAATCCTGGATTACATTTCAAAACAT
>JZKD02S0261513.1:321973-338878 GCA_000966675.3 Picea glauca
TGCTGTTTCAGTATCGCAATTCACGGGCTGTTTGGCCACGTGAATTGCGCCCCTTTGACTGTGTCGGCCTTGACTGCTAACTGTCAGGGCTCGTGTTTCAGCATCGTGGTGGTCTGTACTGTGTCTCAGCATCTACATATCTGAATGGAGTGACAACTCCGTGTTTCAGCATCTGCCTTCTCGAACCATGTAGCTACTTTGTGTTTCGGCATATGCATCCTCGGACTGTGTAGCAGCTTCCGTGTTTCAGCATCAACTGGACAGTTCTGTGTTTCAGCATCGGTCTTGAATACTGTTCTGCAGAAGACACTTATGCACTTCTAATCAATGGTTAAGACCAAAAGTAATGTAAAGTGTTATGCAAAACAGACTAAGCATATAATCATGAGAAAGGACGTTGTATACCTTGGAATGATCGGGTGAGGTGATAATGTGAGTCTAAATACTAGTGATGAAAGGTATAATAATGACAAAAGGTATAGGCAAAAAGGTGCATAGCGTGGTCCTAACAACTGTACACACTTACATTTATGTTTTAACGGAGGGGGCATCGCATATGGTATTAGAGTGGGTTCATACCTGCGACAAGGGACACATTATGCCTTCCACTGTTTTAAAGTAAATGATTAATGATGTATCACTAATTAATTTTGAAATTGTCCATGCAGATAATCATGATTGGAGGACGCAGGGGAGGTACACGTTGTGGTGCAGGAGGAAGAGTGATTTGGATATATGAGCGGAACGAAATGAATAGAAGATTGAATACAATAACATAGAGATATGGAGAACAACAATAGATATCCAGTGAATAATAAATTATATTGAATAAATAAAATAGGTTGAAACTATAAAACTGTAGAACTGAAAACAACTTGCTCAAATGGTGGTAGTTATCATTGAGAAGAGATGTGGCTACTACATGCATCTTTCTGAGCAGAATGATTACAATGAGGCTCCAGACACCTTTTTAACATTACTAGTGAATTCCAAAACCCTAACCCTGGGATATGAAATGCGAAAAGTTATGTGGGCCTCGATGGGTAAGTTGGTGCCTCAACTTCCCAGGGTCGTAAATTTTGCATAAGACCTATGTTTTAGAAGTGTGATATCCCATTGGAAAGGTATTTTCAAGAACTACCATTATGCCATCAAAATATGAAATTGTCTATATTTTGACTATGGAAAGACAAAAAACCATTGTTTAGGGCCCCAAAACGGCCCTGGATGTACAGAAAGATGTACTCACATGAAAACATCTAAAATTGTGGGTTATGTGTTATATTCTTTGCATGACTAGCTCTAATGTCTGTTACATTATGTCAAGAACACAGGGGGGTTTGAGGGTGGGACTCTAGGAAACATGTCATATTTTTTACCTCGTTTTTCATGTTGCCTCGATTATTGTGTCCATTATTGGGCGGTTTTTTGGCACATGGTTTTTGCCGATGTTTTTCTATTTATGGTTAAGGAATTACGATTGTTGACTAATCCAACTCATTGGGTTAGGGTTTTGGATGGCGTTGTCTCCTATATGTGTATTGTATTGTAAAATATGTATCACTATGAATATAGAATATTTTGGTTTTCCTGGTTTGGGTTTCCAGGGGAAAAATATCTGTGTAATGTGTGTATTTTCCATTGTATATTTTTCGTTCTTTTATTGCAAATCTATTTGTAGTAAAATATTGTACAAAGTTAAAATCTACATTTGGTATCAGAGCTTTGTTGGCTTCAAGGGGACTCCTTTGTGGTCAAGTTTTGGGCTCAAGACTGTGATAAGCCTTGTTACAGTGGGAGATATGTGGTATTGATTTTTTAGGTGAAAATAAATGGTGAGCAGTGAAAATGGAGATTGAGAAGTTTAATGGGAAAAGTTTTGAGTTGTGGAAGCTCAAGATGGAAGATCTATTGGTGGACAGAGATCAGTGGATCATGGTGGATCCAGGTACTGCACCTATAGGAACTTCAACAGATGACTGGAAAAATTTGGATCGAAAGGCGAAGAGCACAATCCAACTATGTCTCTCAGGTTCAGTATTACTGAATGTGTTAGAGGAAGATACAACCAAATATTTATGGGATAATTGGGGAAGTTGTATCAGTCTAAGTCCCTAGTAAATAAAATTTTCCTGAGAAAGAAGTTGTATAACCTGAGGATGAGAGATGGAGACTCAGTGGTAGATAATTTGAACCCCTTTAATAATGTGGTAAGTCGGTTAGTATCTATTGAGATTAAAATTTTAGATGAAGATAAGTGTATCAATTTACTATGCTCTTTACCAGACTTTTGGGATACTCTGGTTGTGGCCATAGGTAGTAATACAATTTCCTTGGAATTTTATGAAATGATCTCATCCTTGTTGTCATAGGAGATGAGACAAAAGAACATGGAAGGACAGAGCACATATGCATTATTTGCAAGAGGATGCACCTAGTAAATAAATAGATCTAAGTCCTCAAGTGGGAGATCTAAGTCTAAGGGTAGATCTAAATATCTTGGAAAGTTTGTAAAGGTATGTTGGAGATGTGGAAAACAAGGGCACTACAAGAAGTAGAGTAGATCCAAAATTGAGAAAAAGAAGAGATCTGAAGAAGATCCTTCTACAGAAGAAAAGACCTCCTAGGAAGAAGGAGGGGATGTGTACTTGGCTTCTTCAAGCACACATGCATATCATGAGGCAGGGTTGGTTGAATCATGTGCATCCTTTCATATGACTCCCCACAGGGAGTGGTTCTTTGAATATGAAAGGTATGATAGAGGTAGTGTTTTCCTAGGTGATGAATCGATAACCAAAATCATAGGATGAGGAAAATGCAACTTGAGGCTCGTAGTTGGAAGGATTGGGACACTACCTGATGTTCTTCACATCCCAGGTTTGGCCAGAAATTTTATTTGTGTAAGAAAAATGGACGATGCAGGGGTAAAAACAATATTTGAAAAGGAAACCTATAGAATAGTTTGAGGAGAAATGGTGTTGTTGAAGGGAGTTTGGTTTGGAACTATATATAAACTGCAAGGAAGAAATATTAGAGATGGTTGTAATAGTTCCATTGTTCCTGATATTGGAGTTTAAGAAGAAAGAATTCCTACAATATCTGGAGAAAAGGTTATGTTGTGGCATCAAAGACTGGGGCATATCAGAGAGAAGGGTCTTCGACTACTACACGATAAAGGTATGGTTGTGTTGATTATAACTTCGAAGAATATTCTAATTGTATTTGAGTTATTATATTATAGATCAAATCCCCTTTTGTGGGTTCATCATGTCAAGTCTTGTATAAAGACCAAATCCCCTTTTGTGGATTGGTCAAACCATATTTATATGATGGTATTTGTAAAGTCGACCCCTAGGGTCGATAAAGTGGTTTTAACCACTCTTGGAAGAATCTATCCCTACTAAGTGAATATAAATAACCCTAGAACCTCCTCACTAGTATTTATAAGTGAGGATGGATCCTCACTTGTTCACTCACTTACTCACACTTCCAGTGTGCATATTTTAAATGAAGTTGCAGTTTAAAGAAGGATAAGAGAGGTGCATAATCAGTCTTAGTTTATTCTTGGTGGTTTAGTATTAGTCTTGGAATTTTATTAGAAATCTATTATTGAGGAAGTTTTTGTTGGTTTTTCTCCCCCATGAGGGTTTCCCAGGATAAAATATTGTGTACCTTGTGATTTTGTTTCTTTCAGTGATCCTCTTTATGTTGTTGTTTTAGATGTTGTTTTAGAATGTTCTAGTAAATTGAAAATAACCTAATAATAAAATTAAAACTTAACATGGTATTAGAGCTTGACTGAATAGAGCACCTCTCACTGGGTATCTAAAAACGTCACCGTTGTCGTATAAGGAAATTAGGGATTTTTATTCGAGAGCAATTTCTGACCAAAAAATATCTAGGGAAGTGTGCCCTACCCTAGTGCATCCTTTGGAAGCTTGAGTGTGCCTTTTCAGTCGCCAGACTCTCCGAAAATTCAAACCCTAGTTTCGATTGGTAGCAGAAAACCAAAAAACGAGGAAACCAGAACTAGTACCAGAAGTATTAATCCATATTTGTGCAGGTCAAGTTTCAAGGTGTGAAACTTGGAATTTTTTGGAAAAAGTTAGCTCCAGCTAACTCACCTTAGCCCACCGCATCTTTTGGTAAGTTCAGATTCATATTATGAGCACTTTCATGTTCTGGTCATTTTCCTAGCTCTAGGTCAAGATGTCTGCAAGCACCAAGCTTGTTGACAAGTTAGAAGATGTGGAAAATTTGTGTGCCTGGAAGTAAAGAATTGGAATCATTCTTGAAGAGAATGACCTTGCAAAATTCATAAAATAAAATGTATTGGAACCCGAAGAAGAAGTAGCCAAAGAGAAGTACAAGAAGAATATGATTAGGGACAAAAGTATAATTGCAGATTCCATTAAATACCACTTGATCCCTCAAGTTTCTTATAAGAATACTCCGAAAGAGATGTTTGATTTCCTAACCAGAATATATGAATGAAAGAATCTCAACCTGAAGATGAACTTGAGAACCCAACTCAAGAATACAAAAATGAAAAAATGAGAGTCAGTTCAAGACTATTTCTCTAGGGTTACTCAATTCAAAGAACATTTAGAAGAAATTGGAGACAACTTGGATGAAGATGAAATCATCATGAAAAATCTTAATGTAATCACAAGACCTTGGGATTCCTTCATCCAAACTATTTGTGAAAGAAAAGAGAAACTCCAATTTGACAGTCTATAGGAAGAATGTTTTCAAGAAGAAGCAAGAGTAGCCAACCGAGAAGTTGTACTATTAAGGGATGAAGATCAAGCCCTATCTGCTCATGCTAAAGGAGGAAATAAAAGGTCCCATTTCCAAAAGGAGACTTACCTTCATAACTAATCTCACGCCCCAAAGAGATAAAATCACTTCCATAAAGAATATCACTCTCCAAGGAGATTCCAAAAATATCATAAGGGTCAAAGAAAGGAAAAATATTTCTCCTCTTATCAATGTTATAATTGTGATAATATGGGAAACATTGTTAAGAGTTGTCCTTCCAGAAGATAAGAATTCAAGAAGAGAAATAACAAAAGACATCATTCCCATGCAACTAAATATGATGAGCCACCCAAGAATTTAACTAAAGAAGAAATCGAAGATTATGTCCTCTAGATACTTGGCTCTTAAGCACATTACAAGAACTCCAATGACAATGAAAGATGTATCCTATCTACCAAAATAAGGAGGTTTGTACTTTTCCACTCAAATGTATGTGGTACAATTCCATCAACCTCTCTAAGTGGATATGTCAGGATTAAAGGGGATCTCACCACTCCCTATAATCCTCAACAAAATGGTGTAGCGGAAAGAAAGAATAGAACAATTATGGAAGCAATAAAGACTATGATTCACGATCAATATCTTCCATTGCACTTATGGGATGAAGCAACAAGAACGTCATTTTATGTCCAAAAGAGATTATCCCTTAGTGCACTTGGATTCAAAACCCCCAAAGAAATGTTGACCGGAAATAAGTCATAAGTAAGCCATCTAAAAATATTTGGTTGTCCAGTCTTTGTACACATTCTGAAATAAAGGAGAACTAAGATGGATCCTTTAGGAAATAAGGGAATATTTGTTGGATACTATGAAATCTCTAAGGCCTTCGGAATTTACATACCAAGTTACCATCATATTGAGATCAACATATATGTAACCTTTGATGAAGATGCAACACTCAAAAGATCAATGAAATTCTAGGTTGAAGAAGTATATGAAGAAGAACCTGTAGCTCCCAGAGTTGCAAAACCACTGAAGGAAGTTATAGTTACCTCTGATGATGAGACTCCAGAAGATCATGATATGATAGAATCTCAAGAACCTCCCCAGATGACGATCTCTCACAAGAGAAAGATAGCTTGGGAAAGGGAACTTATTCAAGATGCAGAGAAGTATGGTGCCCCAAAAGGAACCATGAGACAAAGCTAGAAACCTAATCCATTCTCCAGTTATATGGCCTTGATGTGTTATCTCATAGAAAAGGAACCTAATTGCTTTAAAGAATCCATTCAAAAGAAAGAATGGGTGGATTCCATGACAGAAGAATACCATTCCATTATAAAGAATGATGTATGGGAAGTAGTTCCCAGACCAAAGAACAAAGATGTGGTATCTTCCAAGTGGATATAAAAGATAAAATATGCAGCAAATGGAAGTATTGAAAAACATAAAGCAATATTTGTAGCTCATAGTTTTTCTCAAAAGGAAGGTATTGATTATGAAGAGACATTTTCTCATGTAGCCAGATACACTTCTATTAGAAACATCATAGCTCTTGCAGCCAAAATGAAATGGAATGTACACTAGATGGATGTGAAAACAACCTTCTTAATTGGTGTTATTGAAGAAGAAGTGTATACAGAACAACCATAAGGGTTTGATGTTGAATATAGAAAGACTCATGTTTGCAATTTGAAGAAATATGTGTATGGGTTGAAGAAAACTCCTAGAGCTTGGTGTGGAAGAATTGATAGTTTCTTGATGAGCTTGGGAGTTACCAAGAGTAAAGTTGATTATAACCTTTACTTCAAGGTTATCGATGATGAGCAAGTTATATTTCTATTGTATGTGGATGACTTATTCTTAACAGGAGAAGAAAATCTCATCACAGATTGTAAGAAGAAGCTCCCTGTAGAGTTTGAGATCAAATACCTAGGTCTTATGCATTATTTATTAGGTATTGAAGTGTGGAATAGCCCAGAGAAGATATTCCTTAACCAAGGGAAATATCTAGTTGAAATATTAGAAATATTTGACATGTTGGAATGTAAATCCATGAACACACCCATGGAAACAAATTTGAAGCTCCTAGTTGATACTTCATCGCAATTGGTTGATGCTACACTATATAGAAATATTATTGGTTCCTTGAAGTATCTGACTAATACTAGGCCAAATATATGTTTTGTTGTGAACACCTTGAGTCAATATCTAATAGATCCCAAACATGTTCACATTGTAGATGCAAAGCATGTGATGAGATACCTTAAGGGTACATTGGATTATGGTCTCTATTATACTGGAGATCATGACTTCAAACTGTATGGTTATATTGATTCATATTGGGCTGGAAGTGCTTCTGATAGAAAGAGGATTCTGGGATGTTGTTTCATTCTAGGGTCAACCATGACTCCATGGAAAAGAAGGAAGCAATATGGTAATGCTCTCAACATTGTAGAAGCATAATGCATTGCAACATGTTCCACCAATTGTGAAGCCATATGGATTTAGAATTTTTTGACAGGTCTATTGTGACATCCCCCAGCCTCCCAAGCTTGGGGCATGCTACTAAAATTCAACTATGTTCAAGCTATGATACCATTTTGTAGCATCCCTGGCCACCCAGGACAGGCCATACTACTCTAAAACACATTCATTCTCAGTGAGCTTATGATAACCAAAATGTAGCATACCCAGCCATAGACCTGTTGGGAAACACCACTCATAGACTCTTAAGGAATATCATAAAAATAGAACTTAATAGACAATTACATTATTCTAATACATAGATAAATGTGGAAATAACAGTAAAGCCTATATGTACAACATATATAGGATAAACTCATAAATATAAAACATGTACAAATACACAAAATGTAAATGAACATAGAAATGGTACTTATCTTTTTGTAGAATACCACCAACTACATACAAACCTTCCATGAACCTCCCAACCATAGACCACATTGCTCATCACTGTCATCAATGGGTCACCCCCAATCTAGGACTAAACTCCACCCGAGTAAATGGATTCCTAAGATATGCTAAGACAATGGGATGCTACACAGTGAATCAGGAAGGATTCCCTCCTAGGAGCCAACTTATACACACATCCTATAGCCTCTCATTCCCCACATTCTTGTCCCACCCCAGGAAGTGTGTCCCTTTTGTTCTCAACACTCCTTCGACTTCCCCACTTCCCTTCCAGAGATTCAGTAATAGGTTGAACATGAATTCTCAGAGCACTATAGCTGATGTTGGTCTTCCTCCAGGAGAAATCACTTCCCCAACAACCTCTCTCACCTAGAGAGATTTTCTCACAGCCCTGACAACCTGCTTCTTCTTTTCCAACAAACTCTCTCACCTAGAGAGAGTTTCTCATAGGCATGACAACCTACCTTTTCATTCCACGAGCCTGACAACCCACCTCTTCACTCTCGCTCCCAGGTAAACAACAACAGGCTTAGGTGAAAACATCTACAAAATTCAACTAATGCACAGGTGATGGAAACAACAACTACCTTCAGGTTCGGAATAGGTGCTTCTCATAACTGACAAGTTTAGCACAAGATCGAGTAGATATTGGTGTGTTGTGCCATCCAACAGGACTACAAGTTCTATTCATCACAGGAAAATACAGGATATGGCTCCAAATATGCATGCAGGTTTCAGAGGTCAATAATGGAGGTCATGGATTAGTGTGTGAGTGCATGGGAATCCTAGCCAGAATGGAAGAAAACCCCCCAATAATGACGAGTTTTCTAATATAATTGCATGTCCCAAATCAAACACTTGTCTTAATGAAGCTGCATGAGCTCCACTTATCATTTGTTCCCTTCCCACAAAAACTTAGGATAACATAGGTTATGTCCAACCTTAATTTTTAGGAAGTAATAAT
This sequence comes from Picea glauca, assembly GCA_000966675.3. NCBI lineage: Eukaryota > Viridiplantae > Streptophyta > Pinopsida > Pinales > Pinaceae > Picea > Picea glauca. The sequence continues at coordinate 330,633 of JZKD02S0261513.1, forward strand.
ATAATATTATTCCCTTAGAGATAATCCCTCTATCTTAGACCCTTTTCCTAGCCTCTTAGCCCCATCCCTTTCCCTACCTAGTGGATTTTAGTCCCTCATTCTCTTTTATCATGGCCAGTCTACATGCAATGACGTATTATATCAATGATATGAGTATTTACATATACAAAAATAGGCTCATTGGCCTTTAGCATCCAGGCTCTCTGGCCTAATCATCACATAAGCCTCCTATCTTATAATCACTTGGCTCACCAACCTATGAAACATGTTACATTTACAATTACAACTAGGGCTCAATCTTGGGACATTACGATCCCCTCCCCTTATTTTGCACTGTCCTCAATGCAACTTGTTTATAAATGTACAATTCAAATTATTCAAAAAGCTCCAAGCTTTAGCTATTGGAAGCTTGTTATCCATTGAGCTCAATTATAGTATTCATACTGCAACTGGAAGTAAATTAATCTATTCCATAGAGTTTTTTTGGGGAAATAATTTAGCTCACTATTCTGTTTGACATGCCCTCCTTATGGTAGCTACCATGCCATAAGCATCCCTTGAGTTTCCTCTTCCTTGTTGCACACACCCTTCCAGGCTCAGGCATCCCTTCATTTCTATGCAGTCCTTCAATGATCTATCTTTCCAAGGATTTCACACACAAGGAGAGCACTAACCTATTACCAGAACCCCACCAAGGTTATTCAATTATAGGGATTTAGTGTCCTCAACCCTAGTTTTTCTTTCCCATCATTCCAACTTGAATAATATTATCTCATTTGCATCACAAACATGCAGTTATCATGAGAGAACATAAAATAATTCATTTAGAACTCTAACTTATTTCATAAGTAATTCAATTTTCCCCCAAAATATGAACTTCTATTTCATATTTTTTTTCATTGTTGTTGCAATAATAGGATGCAGTCTTCCTTCTATATTTCAGCAAGCACCATGTTGAATACCATTTCTCCTTTGATGCTTCTATCTTTCATTCAGCCAAAAAATTGTCAATATTTCCTGTACATCATACCCTCATTGCAATATATACAAAACCCTTATAACATGATCTTGTAATTGTCTACATTGATCAATTCAATCACAATTATAAAACAATTTATTAGATCTGTCAACCAGGTGGTCAAATTATCAAACAATTTACTAGTATTTTTTGTCTACTCACACTTGGTTACAACCTAGTTACAGAAATTGCAGCAGCTTCTATCTCCCTGTAGCACTTTTCCTTTTTGATCCCATAAGTCTTCAATTCTTCCCAGACTCTTGAATTTTCTTGTGCTCTCTCTGTAATCACTGTGCATGATTATTTCTGACCTGAGCACTTTCTAGCCAAGTCACTCTTGGCTTCCTTTGCATTTCTAGCCTAAGTCTAAGCTAGTATTAACCTTCAATATTTATTTATTTCCTAGATCCATCTAACCCAACTCATACTTGGATGAATTATAATTCCAATTCTGCTGCCTTATAGACTTTGGATCTTCAACATTCTTTTACTTTTCAGGACTGAACTTATTCATCCCTTTCCTGACTGAATACTTTAGTACTTGAGTTTTCTTGCACACTTTTCATCTCCTTGCCAACTAGCCTCAAACTTGGATTGCATAGTAAATCTCTATCATATTGTAAGGATGCACATATGCCTCCTTCATTAGCTGTACAAAATTAATTAAAAGTACGGAACACTGCTTTTACTTTACCATTGTAATTTCAAGTGATACCTCCAACCTCTGGGAATGTCACTCATGGCTCTATGCCACTTAATATGGATTCTTATTAGGAACCATTTCCTTTGCATTCAAAACCATGCATATAACCATTTTCTTCTTCATGGTTCCTTATTGATCCTCTGTAGAGATTCATTTATTTTTGAAGTCCTTCTTGGCTTTGACATTTCCATGCTATTGTGGAAATACCTTCAACAATTTTGGAGCGTCTCAACAATCCTCTACTATTCTTTATGTCCCTCCTGAAGTGTTGTCATGCATTCCTATTAGCTTGATATTTGCCTCATGATTTCTTCTTCCATTATCTTAGGATGTTCATGGACTTGACTCCATCCACGAATCTTTCCTTGTCTACTTTGCATACTTGCAACCACATATTATGATGATATTAACTTTCAACATTCCATTATTACTTGGATTCCTCTGATCCAACTCCTACATGACCCAATTATATTTCCAATCATGTTCTCTGAGTAACCTAGGATATTTAACACCAATTTCCTTCGTGAAGCAATTGATTTAGCCTTTCCTTGATTGATCATATCAGCACTAGAATTAGCTTGATGAATTATTACTTTCTCATGTCATAACCCATCTGATTTTTCAACCTAACATGCATAATCAACTTTGGTCATGCCATATTTGATGACCTTCATACCATGCTTCCACTACGCATTCTGATAGCAATAATGGAGGTGCTATCTCCAAACAATAGAACTTATATTTGGAGATGTTGTGACTTTCTCCATGCATAAATTTTGTCTTTCTTTATCAAAATACTAACATTCTAATATATCAATCTGTATAGAACAAGTCTTCCCCAAACCAGAATTTCATTCGGGCTTTCCATGTTGCTTATTTAACCCAACATCTGATCCAATAACTTATTAAATATTTCAAATTTAAAATGAATAATTGTCTCTATCCTTCTTTCTTCGATCTGTAGACATCTCTAGCACTTTTTATGTTTTAAATGTAACCACTACATCCAAAAACATACATACAACAAAATTTGTTAGATAGAACCACAATATACAATTTTGGTAACATATGCACAATTTTCCTTTTATGGTCACCAACCAGATTCTTTTTGACTTCCTATGATCTACGTTTCTCAATCCTTAATTATGGTTGAATACTTGGTAATCCTCTTTCCAACACATTTCCATTGAATGCTTCCTTCCTTAATTCTGAGTCCTGAGAAGAAATTTATAGATAATTGAAAATTGTCTTTCAATGATGCAATCCCTGTGCAACTGATCTCTTTCCTCTGAGATAAAATGCCCTTAGTTCTTTGTTGGATCCTATCATAAAGTTCCCAGGTATTCAGTACCTCTTCTGATGCAGGTCTGAACTAGATGAAACCTGCAGGTTTCCTTCCTAACTCCTTTTCCTTATTTAACATAGTTTTTGGGCACTAGCCCCTTTTTCTTCAACCCCTAATTGTATTTGACCATAGGTTATAACCAAGCGTGAGAAGACAGGTTCTTATCTAGAGCATAGGGAACCTTGAGTCTCTATTCTTTTGGAGCTTCATAACTTCATAACTTCGGGCTTCAGAAGTTTCGCCTACTCCACACCTCATTTCCTCCGAACTCCAAACTGAAGAACACCCTAAATCCCATCATCCATCATGCACTAGGGAGGTTTACTATGTGGAAAAAAAGTAGGGATGACACATGGCCTAATCTTATGGGTGACACATGTCAAGTTCTAACTGGCACGAATGGTCTTTGAAAAAGCACAAAAAATATGACATGTGGCAAGCGTCAAGTGTGTCCACATCACCCTAGGTGACATCATCAGGCCACATCACTCTGGTGCTTCATGAATTTGGAACTTTGGGCTTCAAAGGTTTCTCCTTCATCAAACTTCATTTTCCATGAATTTTGAACTCGTGAAGTTCCAAACAAACCTTTCTTCGAAGCTTCGGGGCTCAACTGCTTTGGAGCTTCAAGACTTCGGAACTTCGGGCTTCGGAAGTTTCGCCAACTCCACATAACGCTCTCTTCGAATGTTGAAATGGATAACTCCTAGAGAGTCAATTTGGAGAATCACTACTTCAATGCTTCGGTGCTTTAGGATTTGGAATATATTGCAACAACATACACGCATACCCATGAATGCTAAATTCTTCGAACTTCCAGAGTCTTGTCAGCCACCACACATCAGTGTGCCACATAGAAGAGTTACAGAGTGGAAATTTGGCTCCCTCCAATAGATGACATGTGTTACATATTAATTGGTTATGAAGACCCCTTGAAAAACTTGAAAAATGATGACACGCAACACATATCCTGTGTGTCCACGTCACCCTAGGTGATGTCGAAAAATTACGTCACCTACATGACTTCAGAACTTCATAGGTTTATACTTCATTACTCAATGATTATCCTGAACTCTGAATCGACAAAGTACTAGGATGGTGGTCCTTTATTTCTTTAGAGCTTCGACACTCCAAATATTCAGGCTTCAAAGAAATTCACACCTTCTTCTCCCATTTTTTCTGAACGCCTAATTCCTGAACCTATTACATTTTCGGGGTCCACGTAGTATAGTTGTCATCATATAAGATGGTGACATGTGGCCCCCACGTGTCAGGCTGCTATTGGTCCAACAAGGTCTCCAAAATTACAATTATGAATGACATGTGGCATGAATAGGGGAGGTCCACATCACCCCTGGTGATGTTATCATGCCACATCATACCCCATGCTTCGACACTTCGTATCTCTGGGATTCGGTGGATTTATTGACTTATCACCATGTTGCTCCCGAAATCTGAATCGTCGAACAGTCTCTTTCCGGAACTTCAAGACTCCGGGGCTTTGGGACTTCAGATATTTTCTTAACATTACCTTTTGGTTCTCCCGAACTCTGAATTTTTGAACTGCCAAAATTCTACACGGTTAATCTGTGGACACGTGTCTCGGTTAATCAAATGGTCTGGATGAGTTCTGGACTTTGAGACTTCAGGAGGAGGTCTATTATACATGCACTTTAACCAATTTCCCTAAATGTCGAACCGTCGAACCACTTGGGGGAAATTCACAACTCTTCTCCTCCATGATGATCTATGGTTGAAAATCATTTTGGGACTTCGAAACTTAGGGCTTCATCCCATTTTTCTCAAAAAAACGTAAACTTCTCCGAATTCATGAAGTCCGAAGAACCTGGAGGTTAACTATCATTCACCTTTTCCATATCTGATGGTTGGGAAGGGTCTTCTTCCCCCCACACAGATCCTATTGCTCAAATTCAATCATGTGGTTATCAACCATGATCACTATGATAACTTCTCTACCACTTCTCTTGAGCTTTCCATTACCACCCAGAAGCTCTCTCAGTGCCCTTATGGAACTCTATATATCAAATCCATGTGTAATTTTTCCTTAAATTCCTCATACATGGCCCATCTAGGTTCAGTGTTGAAACCATGGGCTCTGATACTTGAATTTTTCCATTTCGACAATACTTCATTCTGAAACTTCTGCTTCAATTTCCACTCACATGGCCCATCCAAGCTCAGTGTTGAAACCATGGGATCTAATACCATATTGTGATGTCCCCCGGGGTCCCAAGCATGAGGCATGATACTACAATTTAGCTATGTTCAATCTCTGATACCATTTTGTAGCATCCCCGGCCACCCAGGCCAGGCCATGCTACTCTAAAACACATTCATTCTTGTTGAGCTTCTAATAACAAAAATGTAGCATACCCATCCATAGACCTGCTAGGATACACCACTTAGAGACTCTTAAGGAAAATCATACAAATAAAACTTAACAGACAATTGCATTATGCTAATACATAGATAAATGTGGAAATAACAGTAAATACTATATGTACAACATATACAGGATAAACTCATAAATATAAAACATTTACAAATACACAACATGTAAATGAACATAGAAATGATTTTTATGTTTTTGTAGAATACCACCAACTGCATGCAGACCTTCCATGAACCTCCCATCCATAGAACACTCTTCTCATCACTCCCATTAGTGGGTCACCCCAAGCTAGGACTAAACTCCACCCAGGTAAAGGGATTCCTAGGCTAGGCTGAGAAAATGGGATGCTACAAATCTAATCAGAAAGGATTCCCTCCCAGGACCCAACTTATACACACATCCTACAACCTCTCATTCCCCACATTCTTGTCCCACCTTAGGAAGTGTTTCCTTTCTCTTCTCAACATTCCTTCATCTTCCCCACTTCCCTTCGAGGGATTCAACAATAGGCAGGATAGGAATTCTCAGAGAACTATAGTTGTTGTTGGGCTTCTATTAAGCCATAATATTGGCTCATTACCCCTTAATTGGGGCATATTACATTCGTAATGTTATTTTATTTATGTCGACTTTATTCCATTATTTGTAATTATACCTCCTAGTCTCCTATATATACCAAGGAGACATTTTCATTTGGAATCATCTTGTACTTGAACATTTAAGTGGGGTAAAAGGAGGTTTCCCCCTCGAAGAGGATTATTATCTAAAATTATCTCTTTTTTAAGGCATTGAGTACTTTTTATAAGGTTTTTCTATGCTATATTGATATTTGGTTCCTAACATATGGTATCAGAACTCAAGGTCTTGGGGTTTCACTGCTACATCTAAGACACCTTGGAATTTTTGCTATAACTTTTTTTCTACAATGTTTAAGAAGGAACGGCTTGGATGATATTTATTAGATGGATCAAGGTATGTTGTGTTAAAATTTCATCTCCTGAGGCCTTATACTTTTGGAGATACAGTCTGTACAAGATAGGGTTCTGGAATCATCCTGAAATGAGTCATTGCAGAATGTCTGCTATAAAATTTTTTATTTAATGTTTCAGACCATGAACTTTAGAGGATATTCACAGAAATTAGTAAGGTATCTGTGGTAAAAATTTCATCTTCTAGGTCATCTTAAAGTTGTAGATACACCCTGTGTAAGATAGGGTATCTGACTTGTCCTATTGACTAGTCTCAAGAAGGTGTTCCAGGTAAAACAATCATAACTTCTTCCTAGATCATCCAAATTGAGTGGGACTAGGTTCATTAGATAGTGGACAGTCTGTAGTATTTTGGGTACGAGTTTTAGAATTTTATAGCAATTAATTTGTGCGGGGCACGCTATACAAGTGAGATCTCCTCGAAATGCTAAAAATTGACAAGTTGTGGGGAAGTTACCATAAATTCCACTTGGCACATCTAATTTTGATCAGACCTGTGGCATTATAGAGAAGAAATATCAGATAACTACATAAAACAAAGTTCCATACCTAGAAGAGCTGAAACTTGGGATATACAATAGAAGAAATATTGTCTAGCAGAACCACCTCAAAATCATGGTTCAAAAGTGATACTTGGCCAACATGCCACCCAAAAAGGGAACTTCTACACAAAATAAGCCTCCAGACAATCCTACTTGGACTCTTGATGAAGGTGAAGAAATGCATAGGGACNGTTTCCCCCTCGAAGAGGCTTATTATCTGAAATTATCTCTTTTTCAAGGCGTTGAGTACTTTTTCTGAGGTTTTTCTATGCTATATTGATATTTGGTTCCTAACATATGGTATCAAAACTCAAGGTCTTGGGGTTTCGCTGCTACATCTAAGACACCTTGGAATTTTCACTATAACTTTTTTTCTACAACATTTAAGAAGGAACGGATTGGATGATATTTAGTAGATGGATCGAGGTATGTTGGGTTACAATTTCAGCTCCTGAGGCCTTATACTTTCGAAGATATAGCCTGTACAAGATAGGATTCTAGAATCATCCTGAAAAGAGTCATTGCGGAATGTTTGCTATAAAAACTTTTCTTTAATGTTTCAGACCCTGAAATTTAGAGGATATTCATAGAAATTAGTAAGGTATCTGTGGTAAAACTTTCATCTTCTAGGTCATCTTAAATTTGTAGATACACCCTGTGTAAGATAGGGTATCTGACTTTTCCTATTGACTAGTCTCAAGAAGGTGTTCCAGGTAAAACAATCATAACTTCTTCCTAGAGTATCCAAATTGAGTGGGACTAGTTTCATTGGATAGTGGACAATATGTAGTATTTTGGATACAAGTTTCATAATTTTATATCAATTATTTTGTGCAAGGCATGCTATACAAGTGATATCTCCTCGAAAGGATAAAAATCAACAAGTTGTGGGGAAGTTACCATAAATTCCACTTGGCACATCCAATTTTGATCATACCTATGGAATTGCAGAGAAGATATATCAAAGAACTACATAAAACAAAGTTCGATATCCAGAAGGGCTGAAACTTGGGATATACAACAGAGGAAAGATTGTCTAGCAGAACCACCTCAAAATCATGGTTCAAAAGTGATACTTGGCCAACATGCCACCCAAAAAGGGAACTTCTACAAAAAATAAGCCTCCAGACAATCCTACTTGGACTCTTGATGAAGGTGAAGAAATGCATAGGGACATAAATGATTTACAAAAGAATATAGTAACAAAAGATGAACTAAAAGAGATGGAAGCTAAGT
>JZKD02S0261514.1:0-14197 GCA_000966675.3 Picea glauca
TAGTTTGGAAATAATGAAGGCAGTGCAGGACTGGATATACTTGCTGACATCCTATCGAAGTTTCATCCAGTAGAAATGTCACTGCAACACTACCACTGTCTTTTCCATGTTGAAGCGTCCTTCCACCCAACTATAGTGGGCTTCCCAAATTAGCTTCGCTCGCTCACTTGATGGAACGAAAATATGGCCCAGATGGAACAACAACTTGTACTTAATATGGAAATTATTGACAGTTGTGTTAGCGCCCAACATCTGGTAGGTTTTGGAGAAATCGAGATTCGTTTCATAGAGGTGGGGTCACCCAAAGGCCTCATGGTCACAAGAGTCTAGCATTGTGGTGAGTGTCGCGACTAGAGGTCAGCTAAGGCAATTAATGACTCAGTTGGTACTTCTTATTTTACAACTGATGTTGAGGTGGAACTATTGCAAATATGTGGACCACTTCTGATGGCAGTCATTATGCAATTTTCCTTGTGCTTGCATGAACTATAGTGGCTTTTGATCAGTGTGGATGACTGTCTCCTTCCCGAGAATGTAATTCCTCCATCGATGACATAATTTCACAATGGAGTACATTTATTTTTCATAAGTAGGTTGCTTATGGACAAAATTTGATAGTGTCTCACTATGATAGGACACAGGGTCGTCGTGTTGAGTGAGGAATGTACCCATAAAATATTTTGAAGCCTCTTTCTCAATCGAAAACTGATGCAGGAGCATCACTCCAACTCAGCATAATGACGCAGACCCCCGACCCTCCGGCCAAGATCCACACAGGATCACTCTTCCTCAAAACCACAGAACAAAATTTGTTCTTTCGGGCACTCACTGTAGCCCCACGAATCTAATCCACAGGTCCTTCCACGAAAAACCCCACCTGCGAAAACATGCACCAGGTGTGAGTCCTTCAACCAACCCACCTTTCACATTTCAGGGTTTCGGGACTCCTACCTGTGAGTTCTCCTAGGATCCTTGTCCTTCGATTTTCCGAAACCCGAAAAAAGGGCTTAATGACTTTGCCTCCTCCCTTGGCCTTTCAGGTTTTTGCGTTTTGGGGTTTCGTGAGTTGGGACTCCCTGTCTCCCGAATCCTGGCCTCTCAAACACCCGGTACCCGGAATGCCAAAAAGGCTTTCATCCAAGTGACCATGTTGTCATATTTCGTGATTCGGAGAATTGCAATGCGAGAGGTTTCCCCAATCCTCTATCTTCCAAATCCCTGGACCCCGACAATGTTGAAACCTCTCGGTGACTACGAGAATTCACGATTTTGGGTATCCCGACTGCAGACGGTTCCTGGTCCTCAACCTCCTGGACCCCGAACTACCGAATTACCAAAAAGTCGAAATGGCTACTTCCTTTGGCACCACACCCTGCTCCAAGAACACATCGTGTTTCGCGACTTCAGGGTTTTCAGTGCAAAGGGTCATGGTTCCTTGTCATCGGGATTTTCGGTATGCCAAACCCCAAAATTCTGAAATAGCTTACGGCTATAGGCCTCCCTTCACTCCAACAGTCTTGGCCTTTTCGAAGTTTCGTGAATTGGAAGTTCACGATGCAGTGATTCCAAAATCACTTACCATTCCAAACCCTGAACTCTAAATTTTTGAAATGTCGAAATGCTAATGACGGCTGTGCTCTACCTTGAGTATGTTCTTCTTCCTTCCTTGGAAGATTTCTCACTCCCAAAAGGCCTCGGCCTTTGTTTCTTCTACGAAACCTGTAACCTGGGTTCCTGCCTGTATTCTGAAAGGCGTTCCTCATCCTGAGCTTTGTCGACTGTGAAACCTCAAAGGGTTTCCTCAAACTTCTTCCCTTTTCTTTTGTTGCTCTGTGCGCAAAGGCACTGTTCCTCCTGAGCTTCGGGACTTAGAATAAGTCTACCCTCACACACTCCTTGTGTTGTTAAGATTACCTTAGGTCTCGCCTGCGTTCTAAGACGCGCTCCTCCTCCTGAGCCTCTCAAACTTTGAACCCTTCAAAGGGTTTTCTTGGCCTCTGCGACTCCTTCCAGGGTCCCTGCATGCAATGGTGATATCTCCTCTAAGCTTATATGTGGCTCTGACCTCAAAGGATCTTTGTCCCTTTCTCTCCTTGAAGGGATGAAATTGCCCTCTGGCAACTTCCTACTCAAGCACACTTTGTTGAGCCTGCAGGGTGTTCAGTAACCCTTTGAATGTCTTCTTTGTGACACTCTCTTTCCAATAGAACTCAAAAGAGTCCTTCTATGCACTCTATGCAACCGCTCAATGCCCTCTTGGAATATATTCACATAACTTCAAACATTTTGTATTTCCTTCTCTATGAACTCAAACAAGAGTTCCTCATGTGCACTCCTTGTCAATTTCCTCTTGGCAGAGCTCTACAGAACCTCAGATGTTCTATCTTTTCTCTGAACTCAAACTAGAGCTCTCTTCAATACATCCTGCTCATTTGCTCAATGCCCTCCTAGCAGAGCCTTTACAGAACTTTAGACATTCTATCTTCCCTTTGTGCCTCCTCTGCACAGTTTGACCTCCAAGGTGTTCAGCAACCTTGAGGCTTCTCCCTTGAGTCGACGACTTCCTCTAGTGCACCCTCCTGGCATGTATCTTTCTAAACTCTGTAGAATTCATAAGTGCACTCTATGCATTGGCTTACAGAACCTGCAGTGTTCTGTCATGCAACCTCTTGCATGAAGCCTAAAAGAACCAGACCTAGAATCAAAGAACCCAACAGACAGGAAAATCTGTCTATAACCTACAAATGAAAACTCACACACATCTACATCATATCATAAACACATGAAGACATTCATCAACAAACATAGAATAACATGCAGGAAAAACTGCTCTTGTTTGTATTAATCAATGATGCTTGATTACAATGTATTTGATCTCGGACTGCAACAGAGTCGCGGCTCTCCTCTCCTATCTCTATTCTCTACTCTCCACTTCTCTAACTCTACCCTAGATGAAAACAAAAGAATATTTTTTTACAAAAGGGGGCTCCTCGAGCGCTTCCCTCCATCCTCACCAACTCTCATTAATTACATTCGATTTCATTCAATGGTTGTCTAGTCTGAATTAGATCTAGATCTTAGCCTTACAACCATTTAAGGCGGATTCTAATCACAGATTGTGCACATGCATGGATTTGGCTCTTCGGCCTTACAACATTTAATACAATTAAATTTGAATTTGAATTTGAAATTGAGAGGTCTGCGCCTCTCCTCCCCATTGAATGCGCACTGATGTGCTGGCTAGCTGGCACATAGCTGGGCTTGGAGAGATGCTCCTGCATCATACTCCTCAGCTGTAAAAATCATGAGCTTCCCATCATGGCTGTCAAAATCCACCTGGATCCCAAATAGTTCTTTGGAGCTATCCATCTGCTCCATCTCTTTGTTGCTTCCCTACTGCTATGGTAGGTCTCCTCCTGCTCAGCTTCCCATTGCTGGCAGTCTCTGCTGATCTAATCATCAGCCTTCTGATCTCCTCAATTATCTCTTCCAGCTCCTCCCATGGTTGGCTCTCCTTTTGTTGTCTGCTTCGCTACACTTCTTCTCTGTAAATGGGTAGATCAACTAGATATCCCATGTCATCTTCTTCCTCTGTGGCCTCAACTTGCCACCCTGCTGCAAAATTCATCTCTACAGACTTTTCACTGAGTTGTTGCACAACTTATTCTTCTAACAACTTTATTTCTACCAGATCTCCTGCTGGTGCATATCCATCTTCCTCTAGCTGCTCCTCAAATTGGAATTCTCTTTCTTCTTCTGTTATAGACCTCAACACTACAGTCACCATCTGTTCAGCTCTCTGGCTGAAATTTTTGAGTGATTCCTCAGAATGCTCCTCTGCTAATATCTGCATGACTGTCTACTCTCAATAGTCATCTACTGGCTCTAGATTGTTCAGCCAATCCTCCAGCATTTCCAAATCCATCTCCCATGGGGTGAGCATCTTAATTGTGTGCTCCTCTTCTGCTACAGCTTCCAGTGCTACAGGTGTCTTTGTTCCAGCTACCTGGCTGAAATATTTGAGCCATTCTTCTGAATGCTCACATTCTTCTCCTTGGGAAACTTCTGATATTTTCTCCTCCATCATGATAGTCATAGCTAGTTGTCCTTCTGCTACTGCTAAACCCGCAACATCTTCCCTAGCCTCATCTTGGATCCTTGTTAAGAATACCTTTATTCCTCCAATCATCAAAATTCTTTTCTGACCTTCACCTGTCAGCACTCCTTGCTGATCTGAACTCTCCTCTGAGTTCATGAGACTTTTAGACAGTCTCATCTCTTTTCCCCTTCCCACATGGAATTCTATGAGATCCTCCAGTGATCTCATCACATTGCCCACCTGGAAATATAAAAGTTCCTTGCTACTCACCTGGCAGTCTCTGAGATCGTCCAACGATCCCATCTCATTGCCCTCCTTGCAAATTGAACTTTCTTCACTGCCTCCCTGGCAGTTCACGAGATCTTCCAATGATCTCTCCTCCTCATCATCACTGGGATTCTCCCAGATTCTGGTTCACAGGCATGAACCATCTCCTCTGTGGCCCTGAGACTTTTCATATACCTCAGCCATCTCCTCAATAGCCTTCGTTGTCCTCTGGCCAAAAATTTATTGACTAGCCACTTTGATTTCCTCCTCAGAGGACATTCATACACCCAACGTGTTCTTATGTTTTGTTGCACCCGCAGTGCAAGATCTTCCATTCTCACTCTTATCTCAATGAGTTCTTTATCCATCTTCTCTTTTCTTTGTTGCTGGTGGTTCTTCTTTCCATCACGTCCATGGCCTTTAGTAGCCATATTCTACCTTCTACCTGCCCTCTTGGAAAGTTTGTTGCTGTCACTCTGCAACTGAGAGTACTTCCAGCATCTCCTACATTCCTCCTGAATATACCATTTGATTGTTGCACACCTGCAAACAATCTTCACAGAGTTTTGACACTTTTCTTCCCTTTTCCTTGCTCTACAGAACTCAATTTTGTGCAGGCTCTGATACCAAACTGATGGTATCAGACTATATCCCTTCACAGTCTTCCTTTTTCGCTTTTGCCTAAAATCTACAAACAAAAATCAGCTCTGATACCAAATTGATGCAGACCCCCAACCCTCAGGCTGAGATCTGCACAAGATCACTCTTCCTCGAATCTGCAGAATATAATTTGTTCTTTCAGGCCCTCACTATAGCCCCACGAATCCGATCCATAGGTATTTCCATGAAAAACCCACCTACGCAAACATGCACCTGGTGCAAGTCCTTCAACCAACCCACCTTTCGCGTTTCGGGGTTTCGGGACTCCTGCCTGCAAGCTCTCCTAGGCTCCTTATCCTTTGAGTTACCAAAACTCGAAAAAAGGGCTTAATGACTCTGCCTCCTCCCTTGGCCTTTCAGGTTTTCGTTTTTTAGGGTTTCGTGAGTCGGGACTCCCTGTCTGCCGACTCCTGCCTCTCGAACACCCAGTACCCGGAATGCTAAGAAGGGTTTCTTCCAAGTGACCACACTGTTGGCTTTCACGATTCAGAGAATCGCAATGAAAGTGGTTTCCCCAGTCCTCTGCCTTCCAAATCCCCAGACCCTGAAAATGCTGAAACCTCTCGGTGACTACGGGAATTCACAATTTCAGGTATCCTGGCTAGAGACAGTTCCTAGTCCTCAACCTCCCGGACCCCGAACTGCCGAATTACCAAAAAGATGAAATGGTTGCTTCCTTCGGGACCATGCCCTGCTCCAAGAAAACGTCGCATTTCGTGACTTTGGGGTTTTCAATGCAAAGTGTCCCGGTTCCTTTTCATCAAGATTTTTGGTATGATGAACCCTAAAATGCCAAAATAGTTGACGGTTATAGGCCTCCCTTCACTCCAATGGTCCTAGCCTTTTCAGAGTTTCGTGAACCGGAAGTTCACGATGCAGTGATTCCAAAATCACTTACCGTTCCAAACCCCGAAATCTGAATTGCCGAAATGTTGAAATGCTAACGGAGGTTGTGCTCTACCTTGAGCATGCTCTTCTTCTTTCCTTGGAAGATTTCTCACTCACAAAATGCCTCAGCCTTTGTTTCTACTGCGAAGCCTGTAACCTGGGCTCCTACCTGTATTCTGAAAGGTGTTCCTCCTTCTGAGCTTTTTCGACCATGAAACCTCAAAGGGTTTCCTTGAACTTCTGCCCTTTTCTTATGTTTCTCTGTGCTCAAAGGCATTGTTCCTCCTGAGCTTTGGGACTTAGAATAAGTCCACCCTCGCACAATCCGTGTGTTGTTGAGATTCCTTTATGTATTTCCTACATTCTAAGAGGCGCTCCTCCTCCTGAGCTTCTCAAACTATGAACCCTTCAAAAGGTTTTCTTGGCCTCTGTGACTCCTTGCAAGGTCCTTGAATGCAATGGTGCTATATCCTCTAATCTTATCTGTGGCTCTGACCTCAAAGGGTCTCTATCCCTTTCTCTCCTCGAAGGGATGTAAGTTCCCTCTGGCAACTTCCTACTCAAGCATGCTTTGTTGAGTCTGCAGGGTGTTTAGTAACCTTGTGAATTTCTTCTCCATGACACTCTCTTTCTAAAAGAACTCAAAAGAGTCTTTCTATGCACTCTATGCAACCGCTCAATGCCCTCTCGGCAGAGATTCATAGAACTTCATATGTAATGTCTTTCCTTCTCTCTGAACTCAAACAATAGTTCCTCTTGTTCCCTCCTTGCACTTTCTCAATGTCCTCCTGGCAGAGCTCTGCAAAACCTCAAACGTTCTGTCTTCTCTCCGTACTCAAACTAGAGTTCTCTTCAATGCATCCCACGCATTTTCTCAATGCCCTTTTGGCAGAGCCTTTACAAAACTTCAGACGTTCTATCTTCCCTCTATGCCTCCTCTGCATAGTTTGACCTCCAAGGTGTTCAACAACCTTAAGACTTCTCCCTTGAGTCGACGACTTCCTCTAGTGTTCCCTCCTAGCACGTCTCTTTCTAAACTCTGCAGAATTCAGAAGTGCACTCTATGCACTGGCTTACAAAACCCGCAGTGTTCTATCATGCAACCTCTTGCATGAAGCTTGAAAGAAATAGATTGGAATCAAAGAACCCAACAGATAGGAAAATATGTCTATAACCTGCAAATGCAAACTCACACACATCTACAGCATATCATAAACACATGAAGACATTCATCAACAAACACATAATAACATGCAGGAAAAACTACTCTTGTTTGTATTAATCAAGAATCCCTGATTACAATGTATTTGAGCTCGGACTGCAACAGAGTCTTGACTCTCCTCTCCTATCTCTACTCTCTACTCTCCACTTCTCTGAATCTACCCTAACTGAAAACAAAAGAAGATGTTTTTACAAAAGGGGGCTCCTCGAGCGCTTCCCTCCATCCTCACCAACTCTCATTAATTACATTCAATTTCATTGAATGGTTGTCTAGTCTGAATTGGATCTAGATCTTAGCCTTACAACCATTTAAGGCCGCTTCTAATCACAACCTGTGCACATGCATGGCTTTGGCTCTTCGTCCTTACAACATTTAATACAATTAAATTCAAATTTGAATTTGAAAGTGAGAGGCCTGCGCCTCTCCTCCCCATTGAATGCGCGTTGATGTGTTGGCTAACTGGCGTGTATCTGGGCTTGGAGCGATGCTCCTGCATCACATAAGTGCTAGCACATCCAGCACGCATTCATGACAGGGAGAGGTGTAGCCCTCTCATTTTTCAAAAAAAATTGAATTTGAATTTAATGTTGTAAGGCTGATAGAGACCAAATCATGCCTTTGTACAGGTAGTGGTTGAGGTTTCCTTTAATGGTTACCTGCAACTAAGTCCAGATCAGTCAGGTCTGTGACTTCCTTTTATGTAATGTAGCTATAGGAGTAGGTGCCACTCTGAGATAGCAATAGAACAGAGGCGGTGGATGAGGATAAGCTCAAGAGAGCCCTCATTTTGTAAAGGGAAAAAAAATTAGATTTTCGAGGAGTAGAATAGGATAATTCTCAGGTAGAGAGATCACGAGAGAGGGAGCCGAGACTATGTTGCAGTCCGAGCTCAAAAACATTGTAATTAGACATTGATGTTAATACAAAGTAGTTTTTCCTGCATAGGTGTTTTCTATGTGTTTATGTGTCTTTTATGATTGTTGTGTGTTCATTCATGTTGTAGATGTATGTTAAGCTCCATCTACATAAGATAGATAGATTTTACTATCTGTTTGTGAGTTTGTCAGTTTCTATCTGGGTTCTTTAGGCCCTGCAAGGAATGCACAATAGAACATTGGAAGTTTTGTAGCTAGCGCAAGGAGTGTGCATCTGAGATCTGTGGAGTCAGAAAGAACGTGCAAGGAGTGCACACCAGAAATATTCATAGACTCAAGGAGGAGCCTCAAGGTTGTTGAACACCTTGGAGGACAAGTTGTGCAGGGGAAGGCACAGAGAGAAGAGACAAAACTATCGAAGGTTCTGTAGAGCTCTGCCAAGAGGCCATTGAGCGAGTGCATAGAGTTTACCAGAGAACTCTATTTCGGGCTCTGAGAAGAAGGAGAAGTGTCACAAGAAAGACACTCACAGGGTTACTGAACAACCTGTAGGCTCAGCAAAGCATGCTTGAGCAGGAAGTTGTAGCATAGGGAACTTCCATCCCTTCAAGGAGAGAAAGGGACAGAGACACTTTGAGGTCAGAGCCACCGATAACCTCAGAGGAGATAGCACATTCATGTGCAAGGACCCTGCAAGGAGCCACAGAGGCTAGGAAAACCCTTTGGAGGGTTCAGAGTTTGAGAAGATCAGAAAGGATAACGACAATGAGATCTGGATCAACGACAGTCGTTGATATCATACAACAACTCGCGTATCAGAGTTTGGGGTTTGGAACGATGAGTGATTGTGGAGTCACTGCAACGTGAACTCCCAATTCACAAAACTCTGAAAAGGCCAGGACTATTGATTGTGGTCAGTTCGAAACATCAGACCATTTTAGGAATTCGGGGATCATAAGTTTGGAGCACAGGCCAAAATCCTTGGTCACTCTAACTCCTGAATCGTGAAAGGGATTATCAAGTGTGAAATCGAATGTTGGGAACACATCGTGGAGAAGCGCCGAAGACCCGAGAGCCATCGGATATTGCATAGGAGTAAGGGGGTTAAGGCGAGTCCCTTTATGATCACCCATAAGCTCAGAAGAGATAGGGTTTGTTGGATCCAATCCAACGAGAGTTGTCAGATCTTGTGCAAATTCTCATTTTGAGAATTCGAGGATTGGCGTGACAAGATATTTTGGAGTCACTGCATCGTGAACTCCCGGTTCACGAAATCCCAAAAATATCTGAGCCATTTTGGGAATTCAGGGATTCGGACACCGGGAGATTGAGAGTGAAGGGTCACAAAATTGCGAAAGGAGAATTCATGAAAGGACCAGGACCTTCCATCAAGGAGGACATGTGGCGAGTGTTCAAGGTTTCGGGGAAAGGCCCGAAAGACTTTGAGCCATCAATCCAATGGGATCGTATTCGTTGTTTCCAGAAGGGTCTGGGCCATTGATCTCTCAGAGGCAGAGATTTCATCATTTCAAGTTTTGGGAGTTCGAAGCACCTAGAATTGTCTATAGCCAGAATCGCAAAATCCCAAATCGCGAAACCCCAAAAGAACGAGCGCCAAGGCATTTTGGCATTTCGAAAACCGGGGATTTGAAAGACAGAGAATAGGGGGAATGCTTGCATCATGATTCCCCAAATTTCAAAATTTGGTAGCGCTTCGACGTCAATCCCTTTTCGGAATTTCGTGAACCGAGTGTGCGAGAGGCCAGGAGTCGGGAGACAGGGAGTCCTGACTCGCGAAATCGCGAAACCCCGAAACGCGAAAGGTGTGGAGCATTAAGGGAGGAGCCAGTTGTGGAGTTGAGCCCTTTTAGATGTTTCAGCCACTGGGAGTTGGAGGGACAAGGAGCCTGAGAGAGATCTCATGCAAGAGTCCTAAAACCCCGAAACGCGAAAGGTGAGAAGAGAGAAGAATGTCGAAAAAGGGGCTCATGCATAAATTTTCTCAAGACCTATGCCAGAGGAAAAAGGGACCTATGGATTTGTTCAAGGGGTTCCAACAGGAGCCCGAAGAGCCATTTCGGCCAAGAAAACCCTTTGGAGGGTTCAAAGTTTGAGAAGCTCAGAAAGGATACTCACCATGAGTTCCAGATCAACGACAGTTGTTGATCTCATACAACAACTTGCGTATCGGAGTTCGGGGTTTGGAATGGCAAGTGATTTTGGAGTCACTGCATCGCGAACTCCCAATTCACGAAACTCCAAAAAGGTCAGGACTGTTGATTATGGTCAGTTCGAGCCATCAGACCATTTTGGGAATTCGAGGTTCGTAAGCTTGGAGCGCAGCCAAAAATACTTGGTCACTCTAACTCCTGAATCGCAAAAGGTATTATCAAGTGTGAAATCGAACGGTGGGAACACTTTGTGGAGAAGCGTCAAAGACCCGAGAGCCATCGGATCTTGCAAAGGAGTAAGGGGGTTAAGGCGAGTCCCTTTACAATCACCCATAAGCTCAATAGAGATAGGGGTCGTTGGATCCAATCCAACGAGAGTCCTCAGATCTTGCGCAAATTCGCATTTCGGGAATTCACGGATTGGCGTGAAAAGAGATTTTGGAGTCACTGCATCGTGAACTCCCAGTTCACGAAATCCCAAAAATATCTAACCCATTTCGGGAATTTGGGGATTTAGACACCGGGAGATCGAGAGTGAAGGGTCACCAAAATCGCGAAAGGACCAGGACCATCCATCAAGGAGGACACGTGGCGAGTGGTCAAGGTTTCGAGGAAAGGCCTGAAAGACTTCGAGCCGACGATCCAGTGGGATCGTAGCCGTTGGTTCCAGAAGGGTCTGGTCCATTGATCTCTCAGAGGGAGATATTTCGGCATTTAGGGGTCTGGGAGTTCGAAGGACCTAGAATTGTCTGCAGCCGGAATCGCATAATTCCGAATCGCGAAACCCCGAAAGAATGAGTGCCAAGGGATTTCAGCATTTCGACAACCGAGGATTTGAAAGACAAAGAACATGGGGGAACGCTTGCATTGTGATTCCCCGAATTGTGAAAGCCGGTAACGCTTCGACGTCAAGCCCTTTTCGGCATTCCGGGAACCGAGTGTTTGAGAGGCCAGGAGTCGGGAGACAGGGAGTCCCGACTCACGAAACCCCGAAACGCAAAAGGTGCAGAGCGTCAAGGGATGAGCCAGCTGTGGATTTGAGCCCTTTTCGTCGTTTCAGCAACTGAGAGTTGGAGGTACAAGGAGCTTGGGAGAGCTCGCATGCAAGAGTACCGAAACCCCGAAACGCGAAACGTGATAATAGAGAAGAGTGTCGAAAAAGGGGCGCGCGCATAGATTTTTTCAAGACCTATGCCAAAGGAAAAAGGGACCTGTGGATTTGTTCAAGGGGTTCCAACAAGAGCCCAAAGAGCCATTTCGGCTCAGAATTTGGAACGATCTAGAGACCGGGAGGTTAGTGGACCCTGCTGAGGTAGGAGATCTGCATCATAAACGATTGTTGGAGGTCAGGTAATGAGAGAATTGGTGATGAAAATAAGCGCTCCTTTAGATCATAAAACACTTAATTTTGGGACAGGACCCACGCAAATTTTACCTTACCACCACCTATGGTTATTTGACTAAGGGCCCATGCAATATGGGAGAATCCCAACATGGACCTGGAATAGAAATTTGCAAGGCCTAAGAAGCTATGAGGATCAATCAGTGTGGTTAGGGCTGGCCAATCACGAATGACTTGGATCTTGGATGGATCAACATGCACACCATGCCAATCAACAATGTATCCTAGGTACTGGACCATGTCCATGTTGAAGAAGCATTTTTCCAAGTTTGCATATAGATTTTGTTGTCGCAGAGTGTGCAGAACCTGTTGAATATGTTGCAAGTATTCTTCCCAAGTCTTGTTATAGATGAGTATTTCATATAGATACATGACCACGAAAAAATTAGTGAAAGTTCACGGGATATCATCCATCAGCCTCATGAAATTTGTTGGGGAATTCGTCAAACCAAAGGGCATGACCAACTATTAAAAAATAACTTATTTTGACTTGAAGGCAACTTTCCATACATCTGTTTGTTCTATTGGGACCGGATGGCATCCATACTTTAGATCAATCTTACTGAATTATTTGTCCCACTTTAGTTGATCAAGGAGATCATCGATTCGGGGAATCGTGTACTAGTTCCTGACTATGAATTTTTTTAGGTAGCGGTAACCAATGCAGAGTCACCAAGTCCCATTTTTCTTCTGCACCAACACGATTGAGATTCCACAAGGTGATGAGTTGGGTCAGATGTGCCCCTTGTGGAGTATTTCTTGTATCTAACACTTGATCTCCTCATTTTCTAGAAGAGAGCAACAATAAACTGGCCCATTTGGTAGTAGTGCGTCGGGGGTCAGATCAATGGGATGCTTGACTTGACAATGCATAGGTACTCCAGTAGGTGATGAGAAGATGTCTTTGTATTCTTCCATGAACTTATCCACTTGCTTCTGCTAGGTGGAGAGTCCAGTCATGAAGGCCATGGATGTGGCTGCAAACTTTCGCTCACTCTGAGATGGAATCATGAAGAATACAAATGTCTCGGTCTGAAAAATGACCTTCCCGGATTGATTGGCAAAGATCAATGAAATAGCACTAGATGGGACTACCTCATGTATCATGTATTATTTCATGTTCAAAGTAATAATAACATTGCAAGGCCTAAACTCATATAAAACATTACATTTCCATAAATAATATTGGCCCAAAAGAACATCAAAAACTTCAAGGGGAGAAACATCACACAATACCTCATCTTTGAATGGGTTGATGTCATACGACATACGACAATGTTGGTTGATGCAAAGTTCGCTTCCTTGATGGAGCCATCCAATGGTGTAGGGATGCGGGTGTGGCATTATCGACAGGGCTAGACACTTGACGACCTCTACTGAGATGAGGTTCTTCTGGATACCGCTATCAATGATGAAGTGTAGTGGAGTGTCTTTCACCCACAACTGTGAATGAAAGAGGCGCTCACCTTCCTCTGGCTCATTAGGTTCACCGAGATGGATCTTGGTGGTAGAAATGGTGGCATTAGGTTCCACATCAATGAATTGTCTCCCCTTCTTTCATTCTGACTTAGAATCAAAACCCACATCTGATTCAAAGGATTTTACTTCAGCCACTAATGACTTCTTTGAGCAGCAATCAACAATGCTATACCATGGGCTCTTATGGAAGTCGCACCACTTCCCGGTATATTTCTTCATCTTCCCATTGTCCTTCTTTTCTTCCACCCTGGACTGGTTGTCATGAGGTTTCCCATACTTTATCTTCCATTTGTTCTATGGGTTAGGGCTTCCCTTTCCCTACTTCTACTATGAGGTGTTACCAGACCCAAACTGTCGCGTCTTTTGTTTAAGTTTTTGCTTGATTTTGATGATATATCGATAGGCCACACCCAAGTACGAGATGTCCAAAAACTCCATTTTTGTATGGATGTATCTATGTAGACCGTTTTGGTACTTGATCATAGAATGTTTCTTAGAATATTTGATACCCATCTTGGTGCCAAGGAATAGAAGACATCGGTGAACTATGGGACTATTTGGTCTCTTTCATGTCGTAGTGTGGTCCATCTTGTATACAAGTCGTCATAACTTCCAACATGGTAGTATTGTTCCTTAATAGCATCCATGAAGGAATCCCAAGTGGGTGCAACTGCAAATAATGTGGATCCTTTTGTTTCATTTTTCTCACAAAAAGTATCCCACCAATATTTGACATGGGGGATGGCCTTGAGGAGTGCAAATATAATATTTTCTCTATCAGAAAAGTTGTGGACAGAAAAATACCCTTCTAGAAGGTTTAACCATTTATTTACGGCATATGCATCTATTTGACCTTAAAATATATGAATATCAAAATTGATTTATACCTTGAAGGGGGTGTCACTTCCGCTTGAGGTGGATGTGTTCTTGTTGATAGTCATCGAAGGGTTTGTGCAAAGTTGTCCATCATTTTGTTCCTCTATCACTCAAGAGATTTCTCGAGATTTTTTTTGAAAGGATATCCTATCCCACCACCTTTATTTTCACCTTCCATGGGCGATTTCTTGGGCATGCAATAGTATTTTTCCTCAATAGAAACAAGATCGAGACCCAACTCTCTATACCCTGACCGCA
>JZKD02S0261525.1:0-20804 GCA_000966675.3 Picea glauca
ATTTCGTATATCATTTCTGTGTATTGTGAAGATTATGCTGGATATTTCACTGTTATTCTATTATTTCTAGCATTTTGTTTCGGTTCTGCATATTTTATATACCTGGTATCTTGCATGAAGATACACCATTTTCGAAGGCATCAGGAGGTTAACCTGTGCGTTAAAATCATATGGAAGTTATTTTTGGTTGTACATACGCATCACCGTCAATCCGTCTCTGATCCATCGGATCACCAGATTAAGCATGCAAGGACCAGACCCACAAGAATTTTATCCAGGGAAGGTTGCAGATTGCGCCCTGACGCAGAGAATCAAAGACACCTATGGTGATGTGGAGAAGGGGAAGTGAGGCTACAAGGTAGCTTCCATCCAAAATGACACAGTGCACCTAACTTGGTAGTTGATCGTTGGTAAGCTAGTAAGAAATAATAGACCGAGGAAGGTCACAGTGTTCGTTGTTGACCTCATGGGAAAATGGGTTGAAGGACTACAAATGAACTAGGTGAGCTACCTCGTCAACCAGTTAGAGAAAGAGTACTGCGAAGCTCAGGATTAGGGCTATGAGTTCCATTTTAGTTTGTTGTTGATCCTCATTACCTTCATTTCTTGGGAGATGTAGGAAGGAATGACCTTCCCTAAGATTGAGCTGTCTAAAACCCTCCCTGCGAAGTTCACTACTCTCTGGTACTCGATAGACATGGATAAACAATGGTAGTCAAATGCAATGTTCCACACCTATTACCTGCAGTTGAAGAGGGTTATTTAGACTTTCCCCCATTTGACGTCGAACACCCTGCACAGGTTCATGCCATTTGTGAATTTTCACGAAGATAGACATTTTATTTATATCATTGTGCGCGGAGACTAACATAAAGAAGAGCTTCAATCCTACTATAAGATCACTAAGGAGGACATGGAAGAAATAACTAAGGAATGGCCTACATAGTTCCTTATACCAGTCGACTAGGCAGAGTTGTCTGACCTCGACATCATCGGTAGTCCTGTGGTCACTCACAAATAATATGATGCACCCATCAATAGCATAAGGAAGAATAAGGAAGAGGTACATGAGATGAACAATGCATCATAAGAGACTACTTCAAATTCACCTAGAGGGGGAAGAGGTGATGAAGTAGAAAAAGAGGAGGACAAAGGGGAAGAATATAAGCAGAAGCAGGGAAAAGTAACACTGCCTAGGGATCCCCTTGATGAAGTTGAGACATCTAAGAAAATAAAGTTTCCCCCCATGAAACCTAAATCGTAAAAGAAGTCAAAATCCAATAAAATTCCATTTCAGACTGTGTTAATGGTGGATGACATTGACCTTATCATTTTTGTTGTGTCAGACACCTCGGAGGATATCTTACAGTGCAACGAAGAAAAAAAGGAAACCATGTATTACAAGATTGAAGTAGAGTTGAAACGGGTACAACAAGCCCTCTATTACAGCCATGTAGTGTCTACTATGCCTCCTCCATCAGAAGGAACAGAGTTGGGAGATGAGCCTCCCCAGCTACGCAGATTAGAAGACTCGACAGAAGCTCACCTTCGTCGTGTCCAGGAAAAAAAATAACATGCCACAGAGGCCCTGAAGTAAGCAAAAGAGGAAGCCATAGAGCAACGTTGGGTTGTGCAGCAAGAAAAAGATGACCTCCAGAAAATTTTTGTAGAGGATAGAGAATAGATACAGAAGGATAAAGAACAACTTCTCGCATATCAGATTGAAGTTAAAGAAGTAGTCACTAGAGCACTTCACTTTGTGATGGGATTAGAACATATGGAAGAACACTCAGTGGAGAGTCAAGTCGGGAAGCTTGCTGAAGCCATTCAACAACTCCAATGAAGAGTCATTGAACTCAAGTTACAAGCAGTACCAAGCACTTCATAGGAAGTGCGAGACCAGATAGAAGAAACTACCCAAAGCGCAATCTAGAGAATCAAGGCATTGGCCTTAGAATGAAAACAACCCAGCAGACGAAGTGCACAAAGCTACGAGCGCCTTGTAGAGGACCCTGAAATAACGACACTAGAGTCACAACTCCAAGAGGCATAGCAGCAAGAAGAAATAGTGCAAGCACAGTTGAACCCATTATCAACGGTCGAGAGGATGAAAAGGTCCCAAGAATAGTGCATGGTTTAGAAGCAGGTCCATGCCATCTAGATCAAGGTCATGGAAGTGACTCAGAAGCTCCAACTAGTGAAGGATGAAGCTTGCACACTTTTTTAGGAAATTGAAGGACAAGGTGTAGAACTGGAACAAGTGGTCACCATAGTAGAACATCACTTAGAAGGCACTGTGATAAAAAAATTTATTCAATAGTTCACCGAGTAGGAGGCTCTGGCGAAGCAACAGGTCGAGGCATAGTTATCCATATCAGAGTGACTCGGGATGAGTCACAGGTGAGTGTTGGGGGTCTGTTGTCTCTTGACGAAGTTTCAGAGAACCTTGGTCATGTTTGACCATTTTGGGGACTTCGACAAGCTAGTTGAAGGCAGAGCGCAAGGTGAAGTGGAGATCGCAGGATCTCGCCCCCTTTTTAGGGTTTTTTGGTTTAGGGTTTATGTAAAGGGTATGGGATGTCGGCCAATGGGTATACCCATGCCTTGGCCCCTTTTGAAATGTATAAATAGAAAGTGAGGCGATGTAAGTAGGAGAGATGTGGTTCTAAGTGCTACATTTTGTTGAGTGCAAGTGATATAAGTAGGAGAGATGCAGTGCTAAGTACTATATTGTGCTAAGTGCAAGTGATGTAAGTAGGAAATATGTGGTGATAACTGCTATATTTTTCTTAGTTCAAGTAATGTAAGTAGGGAATATGTGGTGATAAGTGTTATATTGTGTTGAGTGCAAGTGATGTGAGTAGTTGGATCTATGTGATTGAGTTATCTTTGTGCATACTGTGTGCATGAGAAATTGTAGAGCTAAGTGTAAGTGACTATAAAGAGGCTTTGTGTTGTGACCTGACTCGGGGAAGGAGGATCTAGTGAGGTGTGAGCAGATCTCCTGTCCTATGTAGAGTGGATTTTGATGCTCTATGAATGTAAGGAGAATGACATATGATAATAAAGAAGATGAAGAGTTGGTGAACGTAGCCCCACGTTGGGCGTGAACCACATATATCTTGTACTATGGTTGCTTTGTGCATTATGGTTGTTATTTGAGTTATGCTTAGTATAGTAATATATGTTAGATGCACCTGATATAGTAGCTTAGTTCTTAGTAATGTGAATGAATACTAGATCAGATCTATATCTATATGCTAAGTGATTGGATGTGTTACATCTTGTTGAATACTGCGTTGTTCTATAATTGGGGTTTTCTCCTGCGAAGTGGATAAGGGATCAATAATAATGAATCTTAACTACTAAGTGCTTTGTTAAGTACTGCGATCATAAATCTGTGTCCCAGCTAGGTTGCAGACACTTGAGTCCTGTAGCTCCCCCTACCTCTACCTCAGGTGAGACTTCATTTTCTTCGCAGGTGTTGTCGAAAGGGCCGATAGTCAGGGTTTTGTTGGTCCGTTGTTGAAGCATTGAACCCTGGGTCTGCCCCTGTGCCAACAAAAATGGAGGAAGCAATGAAAGAGGAAGGAACGTATTGATGATGCAAGAAGGTAGTACACTAGAGGAAGACTACAAATTTGGATATTTTCACAGAGGAAGGAGCTATAAAAGGAAAAATATTGGGGCTAGGAGAGAAGAGCCACATAGTGATCCAGAAGTATGAAAAGCTTGTGCACAAGTATGAATTGTAGAGATAAAAGATATAGGAGGTGGATAAGAGGGGTGGCAGTCTAGTTAGAGTGTACCAACATCACCAAGAGGAGAGAATACACATACCAACATGGTGGGGATAGATAATACTATTAGAATTTCTGAATTCAAAGGAGTAGGGTCAGAGGACCCAGAGAAACATGTGTTTTTCTACAAGATAGTTTGGGCTGCTAAAAACATACAAGACAAAGAAGTGAATATTACATAGTTAGCGATAATGTTTAGGGGTCGCGTGCTATTATGGTATATGAAGTTATAGGGTATTACACATACCGAACATGCTAGGACTTTGGCATAAATAAAGAAAATACTATTAAAGGAGTTCAAAAAGTCAAAGTGAGAATCAAATTATATTACTGAACTGAAGGAGATAAAACAGGTGAAAACATAGTCAATATGGGATTATGATCAGTTCTTTAAGGATGTAATGGGGAGACTGACTTTCCAGATTCTATATCAACAACATCAAGAATGGTTCATTGCAAAATTACTACCCCACATTCGTAGACCACTAATTCAATAGAAGGTTGCATCGCATTCTGAGGCATTGGAAATCATGATGAAATTAGAGTCGTCACCAACAGGAGACACAGGGGGAATGATGCAAGTTCAGACACAGTTAGCTGCATCAACAATTCATTTGGCTAAGCTTACCAAAGGAAGGGAAAAATGAGAACACATTTGGTGTACCAAGTGCAATATGGAGGAACACCAAAAGGAAAAATGCCCAACATTCGTGCATTACTCGGTAGTAGGAGCACCGAATCCACTACCCAGGGGCGGATACTGCAAGATCTGTAATAAATGGGGACATCATCTCAATGAGTTTCCATTACTCCAGAAATATCAGAGTACTCCAAAGAAGTTGTTTTGTAATTTTTTCAAATCAGTAGGACATGAAGAAAAGGACTAACATGAATTTTACCTAATAAGGGAGCGCACATTGGATATATACTGGATCCAGGAAGAAAATACCAATGTGGATGGGAGTGGTGCACAATATAACATTCAAAGAGGTTTCAATTAGGGGAATAGAGAAATTTTTTGCAGAGGTCGAGGAAGAGGGAATTTTGGTCGCGGAGGATGAGGACTGATTGTCTGTTATCTATAATAAACCATGACACTTGGCCTGAGATTTCCAGAACCCGTGTACCACGTGCACATATTACAAAGCATTGGATCACGCAACGAAGGACTTTCCCCAACTACTTTCAAAATGGTAGGCTAGAGGAAACCCAAATCAAAATTTACATATGAATTAGAATGTGCAAATGATATTAGTTGAAAAATGTAGTGAAGGACAAACAATCGCATTCATTACACTAGAGGAGCTCGCAAAGGTGTTGATATAAAAACTCAAGGAAATAAAATGGAGCAGTTGGTAAGGAACTCAGTGGGGCCTATGACAACATTCAATCCACAAAAAGAAAAATAGATATATCAGAGCGCATGAAAATAAATACTTGAACCACATGGGGAAGCATCGACATCATTGCTACCTGATCTAGAAGACCCAACGATACCTAAAAATTCACTTGTGCAAGTAAGTACACTAACCAAATTCTTAAAAATTTGTGTAGAATTGATGAGAGATAAAACTACTCTTAGTATATTATAAAAATTGATTGATCATTTCACAAAAGGAAGGGACACCCCTGTCACACAATGAATGGTAAACCAAGTACTCCACAGGAAGAGAACCAATGGGGAATTCAAGTTTAATGCACAGATTGGGGTATACGATGTGGATAATGTTATCCTAGAATTAGGATCGGATGTGAATGTACTACCTAAGGAGACATGGGAGATGATGGGTGAACCTGAATTAATATGGTCCCCTATATAGTTAAGGCTGAAAAATAAACATAAGATAGTCTCGATAGGGAGACTAATGGGGGTACTTGTAAACATAGATGGGGTGCGCAACATGGAACATTTTCAAGTGATTTAGATCATAGACGATAGTCAAACATATATACATTTAATGGGACTGTAATGGGCGGTTGATAACCAGGAAATTATTAAATTGAAAAGAAGGGAGATGATCTTCGAGGTCGTGGATCTAAAGGTTACTTCACCCTTGGACCCATCAGAAGGGAAGAGATATACAGAGTTAGTAAGATCGAATGACATGGAGAATTTATATGATATGACTACATGAATGGAGGATTATGTCAAGCCAACAACAGATGGTTCATTTAGCTGGAGAAGTCTAAGTTCGTGTGCATCATATTCAAAAGCTGGTTTAGAGAATTGGCAGCAAAAGATGCATGAAGTATCAACTAGAAGATGTGCCCGTATAAACAGATATTTGTGATGGATTAGCACAGAACTATATGACTCACCTAGGTATGATGGACTAACTAAGATTAATATGTTTTTAAAAGAATTTGAATCATATGTATATGAAGAACAATGACTCTTAGCACTGGTTGTTGTCTTAAAATCAACTCCAGCTAGATGGTGGGTCATGCACAGAAAGAGTATTAAGGATTGGGCACAGTGCAGTAGATTCATTCAGATACGCTTTAGACATGAAACAAAAGTAAGTGTGCATAAATACATAGGAGAAAGTGACCCGGTGAATCACTTGGAAAAATGTAGGGCTTTATGGGGCTGAGTATCATAAACATAATGGATGCACCGATTCATACGCACGTTGGATACAATCCCGAGGAATTGGTATTTAGAATTAGATACACGCAGAAATACAATAGCATGGAAAGGATTGGTCCACAAATTCAAAGTCACATTAACATTTTAACATGAATCTCCCTCCATACAGGCATCCCTACAGGCCATCCGAAAAAATATATTCTCGAAGGTAGAATCGATGGAAGAAGAACCCTTACACAGTGCACACATAGACAAATTAATGGTCCAAAAGCTATTGGAATGTTATAATATCACGGAGGAGGAATACGATGAAGGGGATCCCAGGAATTTTCAAGGATGAGAGACAGAAGGCACACGTGAATTAGAAGGGACAGAGTTGGTATCCGCCGCATACACACAACCAATAAAGACAAAGCAAAACAACATTGTCACAACAGAGAATCCTAAGTTTGCACACATAGGCGACTATTGGAATGATGAGACAATTGAGAAGGTGGAAGAAATATTACAATAATATAAGGAATTATTTCCCACTACATTCTCAGAGTTGAATGGGATAGATGGAGACTTAGGGGAGATGAAGATTCTACTAAAACCTAGAGCTAAGACAATACTACAGAGACCGTATAGGTTGAACCCGAGGTATAAGGAGAAGGTTAAGGCTGAACTAGATAGAATGATTGATGTTGGAATCATTGAACCAGTCAAAGAATCTAAATGGATTGTCTATATGGTGGTGCAGGACAATAATACCAAAGGTATTAGGATCTACATCAACTTAAGGAAGATGAATGACACATGCTTACATGACCCATTTCCAACACCATTCACTGATGTAGTACTGGAGAAAGTAGGAAGTCAAGAACTGTATTCATTTACTGATGGATTCTTTGGGTACCATTAGATAGAAATCATGCAGGAGGACATACATAAAACCACATTTGCGACAGAATGGGGTAGTTATCAATACAGGATGATGCCATTTCTATTAAAGAATGCCACTGCAGTGTTTTCTAGAGTGGTTGTGGTCGCATTTAAAGAGTTCATCCATAAATTTTTGGAAGTGTAGTTAGAATATTGGACAGTATTCATCATACTATAGGATCATCTTGAAGTTCTTTGGCTCATGTTAGATCGATGCAGATTGTGTCATATTTCATTGAGCTAAACAAAATGCATCTTTCTTGCACCATTCAAAATTCTACTAGGACACATCATATGCAAGAAAGGACTATTGATTGACCCAACCAAGATCATCCTTATTATGGAATTAGCATCGCAGACCTCATTTAGACAACTAAGAGAAATTTTGGGCCATACAGGTTATTACATGAATTTTATTAAAGGCTACGCGTAGATTACAATACCCATGGAAAAACGGCTAAAGAAAGAAGTCAAGTTCCAATGGAACGAGGATTGCCAGAAGGGGTTGGACACATTGAAATAGAGACTGGTCATTTCACCCATTTTAGTATTCCAAGATTGGGAAAAAGAGTTTCATGTCCATGTTGATGCATCATCCATTGCACTGGATGCAATGCTCTCACAACTAGGAGAAGGCACAATCGATTATCTGATTGCGTTCGCGAGTAGGAAATTGTCTATATCTCAAAAAAAATATACCACTACATAATGGGATGGCCTAGCCATGGTCTATGCGCTCTATAATTTCAGACATTACCTACTCGGGTCTCACATCAAAATGTACACCAACCATTTTTCATTAAAATACTTAGTCAATAAACATGTTTTAGTAGGAAGAATATGCAGATGGTTGTTACGATTTCAAGAATATGATTTTGAGGTCATCGTAAAACCTAGGAAACTAAATGCAGGACCATATCATCTCTCATGGATTAAGGTATCAAGGTATGTTCTTTATTAACCAAACCATTTATCCATTAACTGAGGAATTTCATATTCATCATCGGAAAATTACACCATATCACCCTCAGGCTAACGGCACCATGGAATATTTCAATTAAATTTTGGAGAATACTTTGACAAATATATGCAATGTTGGAAGAGACGATTAGGACTTATGCATCCCTACGATACTATGGGCATACAAAACTACAAGTAAGAAGATAACAAGGTATACACCATTCCAGTTGGTCTATGTACAAGAAGCAGTAATTCCAATGGATTTCATTGTACCTAGTCTATGCATTAAATCCATCATTGAGCTCTCGAACATAGGTGCAATAGAGGAGAGATTGGCATAGTTAGTCTAGCTTGAGGAGGATAGGTTTCTGGATGGATTCCATCAATAGGTGCAGAAATCCAGTGATAAGGCCTGGCATGATCGACATATTAGAACCAAGAAATTTCAATTTGGTGAGTTGGTCCTACTCTATAACAGTAAGTATCTATATCACCTAGGGAATTTTTGCATGCACTGGTTAGGGTCGTATGTGATCAAGCAGATAATGGAGACAGGTGTTGCACATTTTGGAAATTTGGATGGACAGATCTTGGATAGAATGGTGAATGGAAGTCAGTTGAATATCTATAGAGACAACTGATCATTTTCACAGTGACTTGTGTAGCGTTAAAACCCCTATATTATAGTATGTGTACCATAGTACCTAGAAAAGAAAGAAAGGCCAAATAAAAAGTAGAAAAATTGAAAAACAATAAAATGTTAGTGATAGGAGATAGAAAAAGAGTAAGAATAATCCTAAGGTATCATAACTTGTGTAGTTGGACTGATCATCTTCCATGAAGTGAACATTGCGTCAAATTCAGAAAGAAGATATGGACATGACACCTGTGATGAGAAATACATTACTGTGTAGGATTGCATGAAAAGACTGTTAAATACAATCAGGCAGGGAAAATACAACTCAACGACCAGTGTGATGAGTCATTAAAACGTCGTATAATAATTTACTTAGGGAAGCTATCAAAAATTACAATCGATCAGAAGTACATGAAAGAACTGATGCAATAGCATCATCAGCAAGCACACGTGGCAGGACATCTCAACGCCTGGGGATCATTTCAGAATCTGAAATGCTGGGAGTTACTGTGAATCGTTTGGAGCTGATTGGAAAAATGGAAGAGGATCAAGCACTTGGAAGTGGATCATCACGAGTGATTTGGGAGTTTCACTCCTAGCCTTGAATGTAACCAAACTTAGGTAGTAGTTAGGTTTTCATTTCGAGTAGACGAGTAGTCGAGGGGAACCCTAAGGACCCTCTGAGATAAATAGAGGTTTTGTATGCCCAATGAGGCTGTTGTGAGTTAGTAGGAAAATTATGATTTTTTAGTTCTTGTTTGATCATAGCTATAGCCATTTTACTTTTGAATGAATATAACAGAGGAAAATTGATCCAAATGCACAGTGTTGTTACTATTTGCAATTCCCTGTTATTGGTATTTTCATGAAAGAATGAGTTATCGTTTCAAGTATCTAAAACAATAAGATGTTGGTATGAGTTTCAATTGTTCTCTTATGTAATTTATGCAAGGAGTGCAT
This sequence comes from Picea glauca, assembly GCA_000966675.3. Taxonomy (NCBI): domain Eukaryota; kingdom Viridiplantae; phylum Streptophyta; class Pinopsida; order Pinales; family Pinaceae; genus Picea; species Picea glauca. The sequence goes on from JZKD02S0261525.1 coordinate 9,872, forward strand.
ACTGAATGCAAGGAGTGCGTGTAAGATAGTCTTTTTCGACTCGAATCTCAGAAGAGATAGAATGGAACTTTTGTATGCAGAGTGTGCATACTAAGCGCAAGGAGTGTGCGTAGAGGCAGACTTGTTTCAAGTTCGAAAGATTAGGAGATCGAGCACAGACTATGCCAGGAGGGTACTATAAATTATTTTGAAAGACGTAGAAGGGTAGAGTCCCTTAGAGACCGAGTAAGTTGAAAACTCAGGGAGAACCAGTGCAAGTTTGCACGCAGAGCACAAGTGTGCGCGAGGGTGAATTCAAAGTCCATTGACGAAAGCTCAGAAGGGATAGCGCTTTCCAGAATTGGAGATGAGGTCCAAGAGATGGACTCATAGGAGGAATAAAGTCCAAGGCCTTTGGATACTTAGAAAATATTGTAATTCAAAGGAATTCATAATTTCAGGAGGGAGAGCGACAGTGGTCGTTGGATAATCAATTTAGAATACCAATAATCGTCCGATCAAATCAAGGTGTGCAAGTCTTAGTGTTTCACACATGTAAGAGAGAGAACTTGCTAAATATCTAAAGTCTCAAAGTAATTTGGGGTTGTCTGATCGTTTGAAGTAAATATCAAGCATCGGATCGTCCGAAGTAGATCTACATCGTCAGATCTGAAGAATAGGTGGTGCGAATCTATGGACTCTGGGTAAAGACCCGAAGTAAATATCAACCACCTGATTCGGGAGAATTAGATCTGAATCATTGGTTTGGAAAGGAAGATATCAGTCGTCAGTCCAGAAGCATCGTCAAGATCATAAGATCAACGGTCACACTCGATTGCGGGGCCAGAAAGTGCTCAAATGTTAAAATTTTGAGGGTGGGATGCAATCGAAACCACGATATCGGTGAAGAGGTACGTGGAAATTGGAGGTAAATTGCAGGGAGAAAAGTGGTTTATCCCAAACCACTCTTAGGTGTACTCACAGTTGTTCGTTTACATAATGAACTATACCAAGGTCACATGCGACAAGGGGCTAACGAGAAAAGAGCTAGTACCTGAAAGCTGAGAGTTCAACAATTGTGGAAAGAGGTCGCAGGTCCCATAGAACCTGAACTAGAGGACTGAGAGGACCTTTCTTAATTCACAAGTGATACCATTAAGGTCTTAGAGAGCCAATTCATCTTGGATTTGAAGATCCTTGACCGATAGGTCATGTAGCCCTTAGGAGAGAATCGGGGGTTGCATCAAGTGGTATCAGAGAAGAATTTTTTATTGCAGATAGCAGGCAAAGGAGAGGATACAAAATAACTCGAAGTTGTACTTTGTGTGTGAGAGACAGTCAACACAATGCCATCGAGGATATGAGGGGAGACACCTTTATCCAATCAGGCTATAGAAAGGGAAATATGAGAACTTCATGCAAGAATGGAGGCGATGGAGGCAGCGCAAAGGAGGTCACCTAATGTTGGAGACATCAACAATGTAGAGAGTGAAGAAGTCGAAGTCGAAGAAGTTGCAGGGGAAAATGTTTCCGAAGAACGCTTGTTGAGAGCAGTTGTTAGATTGGGATCTAGAGCCAATATAGAGGTCTCAATGTATAAAGGATATTTGTATGTTGAAGAGTTGTTGGATTGGGTAAGATCCATGGAAAAATATTTCGACTATGAATATGTCTATGAGGAGAAGAGGGTGAAACATGTTGTCACCAGACTAAAAGGGCATGCAAAACTATGGTGGGATGAACTACAAGCTAAGAGGAGAAGCAAAGGAAAAAAAAATATAAAGAATTGGGACAGAATGGTAGCCAAGATGAAGGATAAATTCATGCCCAAAGATTATCAGATCAATCTGTTCAGGAAGTTGCAGAACCTGAGGCTAAAGGGTATGACAATTAAGGAGTACACAAAAGAGTTCTACAAGTTGAAAATCAGAACTGAACAAAGAGAGAAAGATGAATAAAAAGTTTCCAGGTATATAAATGGCCTGAGGTATGAAATCCAGGATGAGATCAACATGATGTCAGTAAGGATAGTGGAGGATTCTTATCAGTTTGCACTGAAGGCAGAGGAGAAGTTGACCAGAAAACAAATCCAACGAGGCATAGGTAAAATCCCAGTACCGAACAAAGGCAAGGGAGTTTCCCATGACAAGGCACATAAATCTAAAGAAAACACTTTTAAACCACATAGTCACTCGGAAAGAGGAGGAAGTTCCCAAGGAAGACAAGATGGTGGAAGAAGTTCTTCTAGAAGAAGAGGAAGAAGCAGAGGAGAAGTAAGGTGCTATGCATATGGAAATACAAGGCACATTTCTTGGGAATGCCCCAAGAAAAATAAACAAGGAGGATGGGAATCTCACATTTAGGAAGCACGGAGAAGGAATGTTGAAGCAGAAGGAGCGAAGGATGGGACATCCCTGATCTTGAGAAAGGTTCTCTTAAAACCATAGGCATAAGTTGAAAAGCTAGTACAGAGAAACAGTCTATTCAAGACATCCTGCAAGACTAAATACATAGTATGCAAGGTGATAATAGACAGTGGGATCACTGATAACCTAGTATCCACAGAGATGGTGGATAAATTGGAGCTAGAGACAACTACACACCTGAAACCATACAAAGTCTCATGGTTGTAGAAAGGACACCAGGTAATGGTTACTAAACAATGCTTGGTTGAATTTAAGATAGGAGGATATAGATATTAAATTCTATGTGATGTAATTCTCATGGATGTATGGCATATTTTGTTGGGAAGACCATGGAAGTTTGACAGGAATGTCATTCATGATGGGAGGAATAATACATACACCTTGGAGAATAATGGTAGGACACAGATGTTGCTACTGATAGAGGAGAAGAAAGTGAAAGAGGAAGCCAACACAAGCATACTTTTCATGAGTGGGAAGGAAATCATAAAACAAGTTAAGAAATAATAGGAGATGTAGTTTGTTGTGGTGAGGAAACCCAGAGTTATCCTTACAAGTACTTCAATGGAAGATTTTACTGAAGAAGTTCAGGAATTGTTGGATAATTTTACTGACATAGTGGTGGATGAGCTTCCTAACTCATTTCCACCCATCAAAATTATCATCCATCATTTTTAATTTGATACTTGGAGCAAGTCTGCCAAACAAAGAAGCATATAGACTGAGACCTCAAGAGAATGAGGAGGTAAAGAACCAAGTCTGGGAGTTGTTAGACAAGGGGTTGGTCAGAGAGAGCTTGATTCCATGTGCAGTACCAACTGTGTCGAGTCCAAAGAAGGATAGAGGATGGAGAATGTGTATAGACTCAAGAGCCATTAACAAGACCACCATTAGGTGTAGATTTCCTTTTCCAAGAATGGATGACTTAATGGATTGTTTAAGTGGAGAAAAATAATTTTATAAGATAGATTTGAAAAATGGATATCACCAGATAAGGATGAGAGAAGGTGATGAATGGAAAACATCCTTTAAGACAAATGAAGGTTTGTATGAGTGGCTTGTTATGCCATTTGGCTTAACAAATGCCCCAAGTACTTTTATGAGGTTGATGAATGAAATACTAAAATATTTCATTGGCAAGTTTGTGGTTGTGTATTTGGATGATATATTGATCTTTAGCAGTAGTAAAGAAGAGCATTTGAGATAACTGACACTAGTGAGGAGGAGACTACATCAGGAGAAGTTGTTGATAAATCTGAAGAATTCCTCTTTTATGAAGACAAAACTCATTTACTTGGGTTTTGTGATCTATTCAAATGAACTGAAGATGGATCCAGAGAAGGTGAAAGCAATCAAAGAATGGCCATCACCAAGGAGTATGTTTGAGGTAAGAAGCTTCCATGTATTAGAAAGTTTCGATAGGAAGTTCATTAGAGATTTCAGTGGAATTTGTGCACCAATGATGGATATAGTGAAGAAAAAGCACAAGTATTTTAAATGGACAGGGGAGGTCGAGAGGAGCTTCAATATACTGAAGGAGAAAATATCAGAATGACCAATTTTGATCTTACCAAATTTTGGAAAGACATTTCAAGTGAGATTTGATGCAAGTGGATTTGCAATTGGAGTAGTTTTGAGCCATGATAATAGACCGGTTTCCTATTTCAATGACAAGTTGAATGAGACCAAGAGAAAATACTCCACATATGATAAGGAGTTTTATGCCATAATTCAAGCCTTGAAGAAATGTAGGCATTACCTTGTTCCACAAGAAATTGTCTTGTATAGCGACAACCAAGCTTTACAATTCATAACCAGATAGGAAAAATTGAATCAGAGGCATGCAAAGTGGATTGAATTTATGCAGAATTTTACTTTTGTCATAAAACACATTGCTGGGAATTATAACAAAGTTGTTGATGCATTGAGCATGATATGTTTGATTCTGCAGGAGTTTCAGGTGAAGACCTTAGGGTTTGAACACCTTAAGGATATGTACAATGATGATGCAGATTTCAAGGAAGCATACAAAGCATATGTGAATCTTGTGCTGAGAGACAGGAGCCAGTGGACAGAGCATATGATTCAAGAGGGATTGTTGTTCAAGGGAAATCAATTGTGCATAAAAAAATGCTCAATGAGGGATAACATTTTGAAGGAAAAGCATAGTGGGGGATTGGATGGAAATTTTGGCCATGATAAGACATTTGCACAGTTGAGCAGTTCATACTATTGGCCAGGTATGAGAAAATAAGTGATAAATTTTTTGAACAGATGCAGAATCTGCCAACATGCAAAAAGAAAAATACAGACAATTGGATTGTATTAACCATTGCCAATACCAGAGAGGCCTTGGGATGCAATAAGCATGGATTTTTTGTTGGGACTGCCAAGAACGCAAAGAGGATGTGATTCCATATTTGTGGTGGTGCATAGGTTTTCAAAGATGGCACACTTTATCCCATGCTAGAAGACTAGTGATGCAACAGATGTTGCAAATATGTTTTTCAAGGAAGTTGTGAGAATTCACAGACTACCTAGGAGCATTGTCTCAGACAGAGACAAAAAATTTGTTGGTCATTTTTGGAGAAAACTGTGGAAGAATTTGGGGACAGATATGTCCTTCAGCTCATCTTATCACCCTCATACATATGGGCAGACTAAGGTGGTGAATAAAAGTTTGGGAAATTTATTGAGGATTCTGGTCATTATGCATCATAATCAGTGGGATTAGATTCTTCCACAAGCATAATTTGCATACAATGACTCACCGAACATGAGCAATGGAAAGAGCCCATTCCAAATATTGTATGGAATGCAACCCAAGGGAGTATCTGAGTTGAGAGACTTGGAATAGAGTGAGATAAGAAGCGTTGGAGCATAATATTTTACTGTAGATATGCAAAAGATCCATAACCATATTAGAGGACAGTTGCAGAGCTCTAACCAAGAGTACAAGTGAAAATTTGATCAACATCGCAAAGAGATTCAATTTTAAGTAGGATATCAGGTTCTGGCACATCTCAGGAAATAAAGGTTCCCTAGGGGAACATATAACAAGTTGAAGATGGAAAAGATAGGGCCATTTAAGATTTTAAGGAAGTTTGGTGCAAAAGCATATGAGATCGAGCTTCCAGATGATGTGGGAATATCACCCATATTCAATGTTTTAGACCTGTATCCTTACAGGGAATATGATTCAGAGGGATCAGAAGTTTAAGAGAAGATTCAGTGAGAGAAACAAATGCTGATAGTAGAAAAACCATATATGGAGAAGATCATTGATCAGAGTATTAGCAAGAAGAATAGGAGGAAGACCCATCTTGAATATTTGGTCAAGTGGAAGGGACACCCAATAGAAGATGCCAATTGGAAAAATGAAGTTGATATCCAGAAGCATGGAAAGTCGGTGCAGGATCCCATGGACAGGAGTCCATAATTTTTTTCTAGGGGAGTATGATGAAGGAGCATTGTCAGCGAGAAACGTGGCAGGAAAACTTAGAGCCTGGGGATCATTTTGGAATCTGAAACGCTGGGAGTTACTGCGAATATTTTGGATTTGATTGGAAAAATGGAAGAAGATCAAGCGCTTGGAAGCTGATGATCATGAGTGATATGGGAGTTTCACTCCTATCCTTGAATGTAACTGAACTTAGGTAGCAGTTAGGTTTTCGTTTCTAGTAGACGAGTAGTCAAGGGGAACCCTAAGGACCCTCTAAGATAAATAGAGGTTTTGTACACCCAATGAGGTTGCTGCTAGTTAGTAGGAAAATTTTGAGTTTTTAGTTGTTGTTTGATCATAGTTGTAGCCATTTTAATTTTGAATGAATATAACAAAGGAAAATTGATCCAAATGCTTATTGTTGTTACTGTTTGCAATTCCCTGTTATTGTTATTTTCATGAATGAATGAGTTTTCATTTCGAGTATTTGAAACTGTAAGATGTTGGTATAAGTTTCAATTGTTCTCTTCTATAAGTTATGCAAGGAGTGCATATTGAATCCAAGGAGTGCGTGTAAGAGAGTCTTTTTTGACTCGAAGCTCAGAAGAGATAGCATGGAACTTTTCTATGCAGAGTGTGCATACTAAGCGCAAGAAGTGTGCATAGAGGCGAACTTGTTTCAAATTTGAAAGCTCAGGAGATCGAGTGCAGAAAGTGCTAGGAGGGTACCAGAAAGTCTTGTAAAAGACATAGAATGGTCGAGTCCCTTAGATACTGAGTAAGTTGAAAACTCAGGGATAACCAATGCAATTTTGAACGCAGAGCGCAAGTGCGCACTAGGGTGAAGTAAAATTCAATTGACAAAAGATTAGAAGGGATATCACTTTCCTGAAGTCACTAGTACATACTGTAAAAATTCCGACGTTTTATTTGCGGCATTATGGACAAAATTGTCCATATTGTCGCAAAATAGAGGAAATTTATAAAAACAAAAAATCATGTTGCCCGATAACATCGGTCTTGCCATGTTGACGTCTCTCTTGCCACGTTAACGTCGGTCTTGCCACGTTAACGTCGCTTTTTCCACGTTTTGCACTGGAACGTCTCTCTTGCCATGTTTTCCACTAGAACGTCTCTCTTTCCACATTTGTGAAGATGTATGTCGCAATTGCGACGTTTTGGAAACTAGGTTTTCCCCTCCAACGGTCACCTTAGTATGTTCACCAAGTCAAAATACCAACGGTCACTTAGGACGTTTTTACGTCGGAATTGCGACATTACAAAATCTATAAATATGTTGCATTTGACGGATGTTGTGACAAGTTTGCTATAATAACGACGCTTCAAAAAGGGTTGGGACAACTTCCAACACCTTCTCAATTACAACTTGACCTCCTTCATGCCTCATCACCATTTATATGAAGTGATACTTATTATTAGTGCTAGGTATATAATCAACGCCATAATTTTTAGAAGAGTTCAAACTACTANTTCAAATGAACTGAAGATGGATCCAGAGAAGGTGAAAGCAATCAAAGAATGGCCATCACCAAGGAGTATGTTTGAGGTAAGAAGCTTCCATGTATTAGAAAGTTTCGATAGGAAGTTCATTAGAGATTTCAGTGGAATTTGTGCACCAATGATGGATATAGTGAAGAAAAAGCACAAGTATTTTAAATGGACAGGGGAGGTCGAGAGGAGCTTCAATATACTGAAGGAGAAAATATCAGAATGACCAATTTTGATCTTACCAAATTTTGGAAAGACATTTCAAGTGAGATTTGATGCAAGTGGATTTGCAATTGGAGTAGTTTTGAGCCATGATAATAGACCGGTTTCCTATTTCAATGACAAGTTGAATGAGACCAAGAGAAAATACTCCACATATGATAAGGAGTTTTATGCCATAATTCAAGCCTTGAAGAAATGTAGGCATTACCTTGTTCCACAAGAAATTGTCTTGTATAGCGACAACCAAGCTTTACAATTCATAACCAGATAGGAAAAATTGAATCAGAGGCATGCAAAGTGGATTGAATTTATGCAGAATTTTACTTTTGTCATAAAACACATTGCTGGGAATTATAACAAAGTTGTTGATGCATTGAGCATGATATGTTTGATTCTGCAGGAGTTTCAGGTGAAGACCTTAGGGTTTGAACACCTTAAGGATATGTACAATGATGATGCAGATTTCAAGGAAGCATACAAAGCATATGTGAATCTTGTGCTGAGAGACAGGAGCCAGTGGACAGAGCATATGATTCAAGAGGGATTGTTGTTCAAGGGAAATCAATTGTGCATAAAAAAATGCTCAATGAGGGATAACATTTTGAAGGAAAAGCATAGTGGGGGATTGGATGGAAATTTTGGCCATGATAAGACATTTGCACAGTTGAGCAGTTCATACTATTGGCCAGGTATGAGAAAATAAGTGATAAATTTTTTGAACAGATGCAGAATCTGCCAACATGCAAAAAGAAAAATACAGACAATTGGATTGTATTAACCATTGCCAATACCAGAGAGGCCTTGGGATGCAATAAGCATGGATTTTTTGTTGGGACTGCCAAGAACGCAAAGAGGATGTGATTCCATATTTGTGGTGGTGCATAGGTTTTCAAAGATGGCACACTTTATCCCATGCTAGAAGACTAGTGATGCAACAGATGTTGCAAATATGTTTTTCAAGGAAGTTGTGAGAATTCACAGACTACCTAGGAGCATTGTCTCAGACAGAGACAAAAAATTTGTTGGTCATTTTTGGAGAAAACTGTGGAAGAATTTGGGGACAGATATGTCCTTCAGCTCATCTTATCACCCTCATACATATGGGCAGACTAAGGTGGTGAATAAAAGTTTGGGAAATTTATTGAGGATTCTGGTCATTATGCATCATAATCAGTGGGATTAGATTCTTCCACAAGCATAATTTGCATACAATGACTCACCGAACATGAGCAATGGAAAGAGCCCATTCCAAATATTGTATGGAATGCAACCCAAGGGAGTATCTGAGTTGAGAGACTTGGAATAGAGTGAGATAAGAAGCGTTGGAGCATAATATTTTACTGTAGATATGCAAAAGATCCATAACCATATTAGAGGACAGTTGCAGAGCTCTAACCAAGAGTACAAGTGAAAATTTGATCAACATCGCAAAGAGATTCAATTTTAAGTAGGATATCAGGTTCTGGCACATCTCAGGAAATAAAGGTTCCCTAGGGGAACATATAACAAGTTGAAGATGGAAAAGATAGGGCCATTTAAGATTTTAAGGAAGTTTGGTGCAAAAGCATATGAGATCGAGCTTCCAGATGATGTGGGAATATCACCCATATTCAATGTTTTAGACCTGTATCCTTACAGGGAATATGATTCAGAGGGATCAGAAGTTTAAGAGAAGATTCAGTGAGAGAAACAAATGCTGATAGTAGAAAAACCATATATGGAGAAGATCATTGATCAGAGTATTAGCAAGAAGAATAGGAGGAAGACCCATCTTGAATATTTGGTCAAGTGGAAGGGACACCCAATAGAAGATGCCAATTGGAAAAATGAAGTTGATATCCAGAAGCATGGAAAGTCGGTGCAGGATCCCATGGACAGGAGTCCATAATTTTTTTCTAGGGGAGTATGATGAAGGAGCATTGTCAGCGAGAAACGTGGCAGGAAAACTTAGAGCCTGGGGATCATTTTGGAATCTGAAACGCTGGGAGTTACTGCGAATATTTTGGATTTGATTGGAAAAATGGAAGAAGATCAAGCGCTTGGAAGCTGATGATCATGAGTGATATGGGAGTTTCACTCCTATCCTTGAATGTAACTGAACTTAGGTAGCAGTTAGGTTTTCGTTTCTAGTAGACGAGTAGTCAAGGGGAACCCTAAGGACCCTCTAAGATAAATAGAGGTTTTGTACACCCAATGAGGTTGCTGCTAGTTAGTAGGAAAATTTTGAGTTTTTAGTTGTTGTTTGATCATAGTTGTAGCCATTTTAATTTTGAATGAATATAACAAAGGAAAATTGATCCAAATGCTTATTGTTGTTACTGTTTGCAATTCCCTGTTATTGTTATTTTCATGAATGAATGAGTTTTCATTTCGAGTATTTGAAACTGTAAGATGTTGGTATAAGTTTCAATTGTTCTCTTCTATAAGTTATGCAAGGAGTGCATACTGAATCCAAGGAGTGCGTGTAAGAGAGTATTTTTTGACTTGAAGCTCAGAAGAGATAGCATGGAACTTTTCTATGCAGAGTGTGCATACTAAGCGCAAGAAGTGTGCATAGAGGCGAACTTGTTTCAAATTTGAAATCTCAGGAGATCGAGTGCAGAAAGTGCTAGGAGGGTACCAGAAAGTCTTTTAAAAGACATAGAATGGTCGAGTCCCTTAGATACTGAGTAAGTTGAAAACTCAGGGATAACCAATGCAATTTTGAACGCAGAGCGCAAGTGTGCACTAGGGTGAAGTAAAATTCAATTGACAAAAGATTAGAAGGGATATCACTTTCCTGAAGTCACTAGTACATATTGTAAAAATTCTGACGTTTTATTTGCGGCATTATGGACAAAATTGTCCATATTGTCGCAAAATAGAGGAAATTTATAAAAACAAAAAATCATGTTGCCCGATAACGTCGGTCTTGCCATGTTGATTTCTTTCTTGCCACGTTAACGTCGGTCTTGCCACGTTAACGTCGCTTTTTCCATGTTTTGCACTGGAACGTCTCTCTTGCCATGTTTTCCACTAGAACGTCTCTCTTGCCACGTTTGTGAAGATGTATGTCGCAATTGCGACATTTTGGAAACTAGGTTTTCCCCTCCAACAGTCACCTTAGTATGTTCACCAAGTCAAAATACCAACGGTCACTTAGGACGTTTTTACGTCGGAATTGCGACGTTACAAAATCTATAAATATGTTGCATTTGACGGATGTTGTGACAAGTTTGCTATAATAACAACACTTCAAAAAGGGTTGGGACAACTTCCAACACCTCCTCAATTACAACTTGACCTCCTTCATGCCTCATCACCATTTATATGAAGTGATACTTATTATTAGTGCTAGGTATATAATCAACGCCATAAT
>JZKD02S0261536.1:0-10481 GCA_000966675.3 Picea glauca
GTTCAACAGTACACACGTCCCCGCATCTAGTACTGCAAGGGAAGAGTTTTATGGTGTTTATTAAGAAATCAACGAAAAAGAGGGATTTATGGTCCATGCCTAGGGATTTATGGAATCACAAATGCAATATGTGATATAACAATGGTCATTTCAAATGCATTTGTAAAATGAATTATGGTTCTCATGGTTGTCCAAGGAATTCTCTAGGGTCAAACAACAAGGTACAAGATCATAGAAATTTCCTTAGGGACGCATGGGCCATTCACCACAGTCATTTTTATAGTGTTGATTAAACAATGAACAAAAAGAGGGATTTTTCATCACAATTATGACATGCATACATTGTATATACAATGTAGAACCTGAAAGAAAAATGAATAAAGAATGATGAAAACTTAAAACTTGCGTCAACCAATTTGTGTACTTTGAAAGAAAATTAGGGTTTATGGTTTACATGTTGAATTGATGATGGAAACAAGTGGGTGTGTGAGTCAAATTTGAGTCCAAAAACTCTCCCAAATTGTTAAGGCATGTGAATAGTCTATCCATGTCAAATTTTAGTGCATACAGAAACAATTTGAAAAAATTTCAACGTTGGCCCCATTCATAGGTCACCATTTCCCATGTCTAGACCTAGTACAATGTCTGTTCGTTGTTCCTTTTAAAATTCATTGATAGTACACATGTTCCTGCATATAGTACTATATATTTGAGTCTAGAAACCCTTCCATATCATTAAGGCATGCGAACAATCTATCCATGTAAAATTTCAATGCATATAGAAACATTTTGAAAGAATTTCAACATTGGCCCCATTCACAGGTTACTGTTGAACTAGATTACATATGAGAATGAAGCTCCATATAAAAAATCAAGCTACATATCATCAAGGAAAATCAATATTATTGTTCAACTAAAGTGATGTTTGAGTTTAGAAACCCTCCCATCCACACCGACCATTACCAGAACAATGGTTTATATTGTCAAATTAATGCCTTGTTCTGGACATGTTTTGCAACAACATGTTTCTTTGACAAAAGATTGGGATTCATCATATTTTATTCAAACATGACAAAAATTTAAATTATGGTTGTCATTCATTGGCTTATACAGAAATATAAACATAAAAATGTAAATCCCTGGGATGACATACCTACATCGTTGGCATGATTAGGCGCAGTCGCGCAGAGCTCCTCTTGGTTTCAAGAATAGTTCATTCTCTACTAAACAAGGGAAACCACATGAAGGTGGAAGCTTTAATTATTCCCTCTCCCCTGCACATCACTCTCAATTTCCCCATACCTAATTTGAAATTATAAAGAACATGTAATATATAATCTATTATACAAAATAAAAACATATAAGATCATTGTCAAAGATATAAACACATACCTCTTCTTCTCAACAATTAAATATCAGTCATCTTCTTCTTTATCCAGCTCAACATCTGTATCAAGATCTAGTTCAGAATCGATATTGGTGAAAGGATCATTCATATCAGCATCATCATCAACGTCATTTTCGCTAATATAGTTATCGATATCATCAATGAGATCATCGTCTCCTACATTTGGATGATCAACTTCTTCGTCTGACACATAGACTACAACCACTTGCTCCTGATATACATAATTATGATCTTCTTCCTCATTATTATCTTCATCATCAGCTACATGATTATACTTTATTGGTCTTTCTCTTGGATCATATCTAACAACGTATGACCAACCTGCTTTACCAGGTACCTCTGAGTAAAATACTTGCTCACGTTGACTTGGAAGAACATATGGCTTTGTACCCGGTTCAAATGCCCTTGTATTAACCATGGTAAATCCATTATCATGCTCAATAACATTTCTTTCAGGATCACGTTCATGCATCTGTATCCTGTACCATTTTGCCTCAAACAAAACTATTTTAAAGGAATTAAAATCACACTCAATTATATCCTCCAAATGCCCATAGTACCTATTCTCAGTTTCTTCTAGATTTTTGTCACTTCTAGAGGAAATGTGGGTGAACTTAAACACTGCAGTTATCCCACAATTTGAGGTTTTCATCTTATCATCCAACATTTTGATACAAAATTTACGACCATTACACCACATAGCCTTATGATGTTTCAATTGCAACATGAACAACAAGTAAAAAATACATTGCCAATTAATAAACCTCATATAGGACTTAGTAAATATATATTTCAAAAATTAAACAAACCAAATACATTGAAAAATTGGGAAATAANGAATTTCAACATTGGCCCCATTCACAGGTTACTGTTGAACTAGATTACATATGAGAATGAAGCTCCATATAAAAAATCAAGCTACATATCATCAAGGAAAATCAATATTATTGTTGAACTAAAGTGATGTTTGAGTTTAGAAACCCTCCCATCCACACCGACCATTACCAGAACAATGGTTTATATTGTCGAATTAATGCCTTGTTCTAGACATGTTTTGCAACAACATGTTTCTTTGACAAAATATTGGGATTCATCATATTTTATTCAAACACGACAAAAATTTAAATTATGGTTGTCATTCATTGGCTTATACAGAAATATAAACATAAAAATGTAAATCCCTAGGATGACATACCTACATCGTTGGCATGATTAGGCGCAGTCGTGCAGAGCTCCTCTTGGTTTCAAGAATAGTTCATTCTCTACTAAACAAGGGAAACCACATGAAGGTGGAAGCTTTAATTATGCCCTCTCCCCTGCACATCACTCTCAATTTCCCCATACCTAATTTGAAATTATAAAGAACATGTAATATATAATCTATTATACAAAATAAAAACATATAAAGATCATTGTCAAAGATATAAACACATACCTCTTCTTCTCAACAATTAAATATCAGTCATCTTCTTCTTTATCCAGCTCAACATCTGTATCAAGATCTGGTTTAGAATCGATATTGGTGAAAGGATCATTCATATCAGCATCATCATCAACGTCATTTTCGCTAATATAGTTATCGATATCATCAATGAGATCATCGTCTCCTACATTTGGATGATCAACTTCTTCGTCTGACACATAGACTACAACCACTTGCTCCTGATATACATAATTATGATCTTCTTCCTCATTATTATCTTCATCATCAGCTACATGATTATACTTTATTGGTCTTTCTCTTGGATCATATCTAACAACGTATGACCAACCTGCTTTACCAGGTACCTCTGAGTAAAATACTTGCTCACGTTGACTTGGAAGAACATATGGCTTTGTACCCGGTTCAAATGCCCTTGTATTAACCATGGTAAATCCATTATCATGCTCAATAACATTTCTTTCAGGATCACGTTCATGCATCTGTATCCTGTACCATTTTGCCTCAAACAAAACTATTTTAAAGGAATTAAAATCACACTCAATTATATCCTCCAAATGCCCATAGTACCTATTCTCAGTTTCTTCTAGATTTTTGTCACTTCTAGAGGAAATGTGGGTGAACTTAAACACTGCAGTTATCCCACAATTTGAGGTTTTCATCTTATCATCCAACATTTTGATACAAAATTTACGACCATTACACCACATAGCCTTATGATGTTTCAATTGCAACATGAACAACAAGTAAAAAATACATTGCCAATTAATAAACCTCATATAGGACTTAGTAAATATATATTTCAAAAATTAAACAAACCAAATACATTGAAAAATTGGGAAATAANGTTCATGGTATGCACAAGAAGCGTCAAAGTGTTGCTTTCATACCAATCCATTTCGGGCTTGAGGTGCAAGAAGCAGACAGTTTTAATCTTTCAAGTAGGCGGGCTCAGTTTTCAACGGTGGAGATCCCCTGTGAAGATTCGATTAGTGGCTCACGGGATTTCGGGAGTCCCAAATTGCGCGAAGTATAGCGTGAAAGAAAAATTTCTGAAGTGCCAAGGCTCGAAGAGAACGCGAGTCGTTGATCTTAAAGTGGACAGTTGGTAGTTGGTCCCAGTGTTTGGGGAAATAACCTTCTAGAGTTTTGAAGTGGTAAGTGTGTAAAAATTTCCAATAGCCGAAGCCCGAACTCCTGAAGAAATCGTGGACCATTGATCTCAAAATTAGCAAGGAGTCATTGATCTTAGCGACAGTGTCTCTCGAAGGCCTGAAGTCCCAAATACCTAAAATAAGCATGAGTCGTTGATCTCAAAGAGAGCCACGTGTCGTCAGATCCATAGCTCTGGGTAAAATCACAAAAGGTAAGTAAGATTTGAGTTTTGATTTTCTCGGAGCCCGAAGACCCAAAGGAGATCTTAGTCATCGATTTAAGAAGGTGTGGCAGTCATCAGTATGGAAATTTGGTGCACTCGTCGGTCATGACACCTGGCACCTATTCAGAAATGACACATCAGCATGGTAACACCAAGAGTTCCACATGGGATCATCCTCCGGGAGGTATTATTGTCCAACGTAAAAAATTGTGTCCCCCCCAGGGCATAGTTTGGCAGTTTCTAAAGATGGCAGGTGGTTAAGCTTGGTGGTGTCACTAAATCTAGGAGGTGCGCCCCAGATATTAGCTCGACACCAAATCTATAGCCACAGTCCATTGCGAGGGCACAACATGCTCGGGCGATAATTTTCTTAGGCGGTCCCGAAATGGAAACCATGGTAAGGCGAAAGTGCTACGTGGCGAAAGATCATGGATTGCGGGCCCAAAAGCAGTCTAAACCTAAACCACCTCTGAGTAGCCCTGCAATCACATGTTTATATGGCATCCTATCTAAGAGCAGCATGTGGCCACTCCCTGAGCATTAAATCTCATTCAATCTCTGAGGAAAAGCAGTTAATGGAGGGTAGTTTTGGTGGTTGAAACCTCGGCTCACCCCATAAATGGAAGGCGTGGAGGATCTGGAGCTGTCAGCCCGTGGTACCCCTATGAGTAGATTTTCTTGCAGACCCATGCTGATCTAAGCTCACGTCTAACAGAGGGATACATACACAGTCTGACAGAAGACTGCTCAGATGCAATGCTTTGAATGTAGTGATCAAATCACACTCTCGGTAGTGGTGAATTGTTCTGAGTATAAATAAGTAGTTTTGATATTTTTTTAAGGTTATCAACTGGTTGAGCAGAGCTCCCTATTTTGTAATGTTTTGATGCCAGAACTATTCTTTGGTTATGTATCAGATTTCATACTTTCATATTAATAAAAGTTAGCCTCTTTTCATCTCTTTGTAAAAATTGTACTAAAACACTCGAGCATGGAGGATCCAGTCAAGGGTTGTTATGTTGTTGTAATATAGGTTTGATTACAATGGTATCGTGACCAGTTTTAGTCAACTCCATTGTTATATTTTTCCCTCTTACACTGAATGGCTCGGGCATGGAGGATCCAGTTGAGTTGTTGTAGTTGCATGATGATGTTGGTTTGATCATTGTGTTGTTGTGACTGTGTTGTTTGGAAATATTTCAGTGTCTGAAGCTTCAGCTTAAGAGTGATCTTGAGTCTGAGTTTTTCTTCTCCATGCTGCTTGAAATCCTAATGCTCATAGAAGTCTTGTTCACCTTTCTCACTAAGTCTTCCCTCTGCTCACACTTAAACTCAATTCACTGATTGAAGTTAGTTCTGGTCCTCACTTCCCTGTGCATTTATTGTCCAATTATGTGTTGAGCATCATTCATATATTGAGTTTTGTCCATTGACCTCCACTCATATAAAACCAACACCCACCAAACAATATGATGGGTACTGGGCTTATCCTCCAGCAATTTGAGGGTGAATTTCAGTGTTAACATTCTTAGCACCCTTGCTATGGAACGAATTGAAGACCTTTCCCTAGGATAGAATGACAATGAGAATCTTATTCTAAAGGTGCATTAGATATCAGAACCATTGAATATTGAGCTTGCACCTGGTGACTCCATTGTCTTCACTCCACTGTTTCAGTGTGGCTGCCATCCAGCTACACCTGAAGCCCCCTAAGAGAACACAATGATCAGATCTGGTCGTTGATGGTGAACAAAGACCAGACACACTCACACTACATATCATTCACTTGGAGACTCCATGATTAAATAATCGATTGGTGACTCCACTGGTTTGAAATGGACAAAATCTTGGCTCGAAGGTTTGCTCCCTTCAATTTTTCTGTTGTTCCTGGTTTTCCTAATGTTGTTTCTACTATGGATGAATGGGGTGATTTTTTTCCCATATTTCGATAACGTAAAGAGGACAACCCTGCAGAGCATTTTCGTGAGTTTCATGAACTCATGTATCAATGGGAGATACATCATGAGGATGTATTATTAAAGATGTTCATGTTCTCATTAGCAGGAGATGCTCGTGAATTGTATCACTCCTTACCCCCTGCTAGCATCTCCTCCCTGGGAGAATTTCATGCAACTTTCAATAGGCATTGTCAAAAGTTTTATTTTTCTAAGTTAATTTGTCATAATTGTTGTGAAGAATATAAAGACTGTGTTGAAGGTATGACTATTTCAAATGAAAGATGTGAAAATGAAAGCTGTGAGGATGAAATCTATGAGGATGGAAGATGTGAGGATGAAGTCTATGATGAGGAAGAAGATTCCCTGGCTAAGTTGGTGTGTCTAGCGAGATCACTTTCTGCAAGGTTAAAAAAATTGAAGGCAGATCGTGTTCGTTTCTCTTTTGAAGAAAGCGTAGAGGATTTTCTAGTCCTAGGAGAAGATGTTCTTGGCAGCCCTGATAATGATGGTGAGGTTGAGAGTTGCATAGCCATAGAGGCAACATATTCTTCCCCTGATGCACTTGTTGTCTCATATTTAAATGAAGAAATAGTTGTGTATTCAGATGAAGAGAAGCAGATCCTTGCATCATATTTTGATGACTCGGGGAGCATCTTGCCTGTGTATGAAAGCTATGAATCAGATTCTGAGATGGATATGAAGAATTTCCAAGAGCATGCAACAGAGCCTTTTCCTTTATACATTAAGGAAAAACATTGTGTGGAAATCGACCATCTTGGGCCTACAGAAGACCAAGAGCAGAGCTTTCCCATGGGTCTTGTTTATGAATATTATGACTCTGACCCTTGGGAGAGCCATGAAGAAGAAGAGGGAGAGCCAAATGAGCAGTTTATATCCTGCCCTNGTTCATGGTATGCACAAGAAGCGTCAAAGTGTTGCTTTCATACCAATCCATTTCGGGCTTGAGGTGCAAGAAGCAGACAGTTTTAATCTTTCAAGTAGGCGGGCTCAGTTTTCAACGGTGGAGATCCCCTGTGAAGATTCGATTAGTGGCTCACGGGATTTCGGGAGTCCCAAATTGCGCGAAGTATAGCGTGAAAGAAAAATTTCTGAAGTGCCAAGGCTCGAAGAGAACGCGAGTCGTTGATCTTAAAGTGGACAGTTGGTAGTTGGTCCCAGTGTTTGGGGAAATAACCTTCTAGAGTTTTGAAGTGGTAAGTGTGTAAAAATTTCCAATAGCCGAAGCCCGAACTCCTGAAGAAATCGTGGACCATTGATCTCAAAATTAGCAAGGAGTCATTGATCTTAGCGACAGTGTCTCTCGAAGGCCTGAAGTCCCAAATACCTAAAATAAGCATGAGTCGTTGATCTCAAAGAGAGCCACGTGTCGTCAGATCCATAGCTCTGGGTAAAATCACAAAAGGTAAGTAAGATTTGAGTTTTGATTTTCTCGGAGCCCGAAGACCCAAAGGAGATCTTAGTCATCGATTTAAGAAGGTGTGGCAGTCATCAGTATGGAAATTTGGTGCACTCGTCGGTCATGACACCTGGCACCTATTCAGAAATGACACATCAGCATGGTAACACCAAGAGTTCCACATGGGATCATCCTCCGGGATGTATTATTGTCCAACGTAAAAAATTGTGTCCCCCCCAGGGCATAGTTTGGCAGTTTCTAAAGATGGCAGGTGGTTAAGCTTGGTGGTGGCACTAAATCTAGGAGGTGCGCCCCAGATATCAGCTCGAGACCAAATCTATAGCCACAGTCCATTGCGAGGGCACAACATGCTCGGGCGATAATTTTCTTAGGCGGTCCCGAAATGGAAACCATGGTAAGGCGAAAGTGCTATGTGGTGAAAGATCATGGATTGCGGGCCCAAAAGCAGTCTAAACCTAAACCACCTCTGAGCAGCCCTACAATCACATATTTATATGGCATCCTATCTAAGAGCAGCATGTGGCCACTCCCTGAGCATTAAATCTCGTTCAATCTCTGAGGAAAAGCAGTTAATGGAGGGTAGGTTTGGTGGTTGAAACCTCGGCTCACCCCATAAATGGAAGGCGTGGAGGATCTGGAGCTGTCAGCCCGTGGTACCCCTATGAGTAGATTTTCTTGCAGACCCATGCTGATCTAAGCTCACGTCTAACAGAGGGATACATACACAGTCTGACAGAAGACTGCTCAGATGCAATGCTTTGAATGTAGTGATCAAATCACACTCTCGGTAGTGGTGAATTGTTCTGAGTATAAATAAGTAGTTTTGATATTTTTTTAAGGTTATCAACTGGTTGAGCAGAGCTCCCTATTTTGTAATGTTTTGATGCCAGAACTATTCTTTGGTTATGTATCAGATTTCATACTTTCATATTAATAAAAGTTAGCCTCTTTTCATCTCTTTGTAAAAATTGTACTAAAACACTCGAGCATGGAGGATCCAGTCAAGGGTTGTTATGTTGTTGTAATATAGGTTTGATTACAATGGTATCGTGACCAGTTTTAGTCAACTCCATTGTTATATTTTTCCCTCTTACACTGAATGGCTCGGGCATGGAGGATCCAGTTGAGTTGTTGTAGTTGCATGATGATGTTGGTTTGATCATTGTGTTGTTGTGACTGTGTTGTTTGGAAATATTTCAGTGTCTGAAGCTTCAGCTTAAGAGTGATCTTGAGTCTGAGTTTTTCTTCTCCATGCTGCTTGAAATCCTAATGCTCATAGAAGTCTTGTTCACCTTTCTCACTAAGTCTTCCCTCTGCTCACACTTAAACTCAATTCACTGATTGAAGTTAGTTCTGGTCCTCACTTCCCTGTGCATTTATTGTCCAATTATGTGTTGAGCATCATTCATATATTGAGTTTTGTCCATTGACCTCCACTCATATAAAACCAACACCCACCAAACAATATGATGGGTACTGGGCTTATCCTCCAGCAATTTGAGGGTGAATTTCAGTGTTAACATTCTTAGCACCCTTGCTATGGAACGAATTGAAGACCTTTCCCTAGGATAGAATGACAATGAGAATCTTATTCTAAAGGTGCATTAGATATCAGAACCATTGAATATTGAGCTTGCACCTGGTGACTCCATTGTCTTCACTCCACTGTTTCAGTGTGGCTGCCATCCAGCTACACCTGAAGCCCCCTAAGAGAACACAATGATCAGATCTGGTCGTTGATGGTGAACAAAGACCAGACACACTCACACTACATATCATTCACTTGGAGACTCCATGATTAAATAATCGATTGGTGACTCCACTGGTTTGAAATGGACAAAATCTTGGCTCGAAGGTTTGCTCCCTTCAATTTTTCTGTTGTTCCTGGTTTTCCTAATGTTGTTTCTACTATGGATGAATGGGGTGATTTTTTTCCCATATTTCGATAACGTAAAGAGGACAACCCTGCAGAGCATTTTCGTGAGTTTCATGAACTCATGTATCAATGGGAGATACATCATGAGGATGTATTATTAAAGATGTTCATGTTCTCATTAGCAGGAGATGCTCGTGAATTGTATCACTCCTTACCCCCTGCTAGCATCTCCTCCCTGGGAGAATTTCATGCAACTTTCAATAGGCATTGTCAAAAGTTTTATTTTTCTAAGTTAATTTGTCATAATTGTTGTGAAGAATATAAAGACTGTGTTGAAGGTATGACTATTTCAAATGAAAGATGTGAAAATGAAAGCTGTGAGGATGAAATCTATGAGGATGGAAGATGTGAGGATGAAGTCTATGATGAGGAAGAAGATTCCCTGGCTAAGTTGGTGTGTCTAGCGAGATCACTTTCTGCAAGGTTAAAAAAATTGAAGGCAGATCGTGTTCGTTTCTCTTTTGAAGAAAGCGTAGAGGATTTTCTAGTCCTAGGAGAAGATGTTCTTGGCAGCCCTGATAATGATGGTGAGGTTGAGAGTTGCATAGCCATAGAGGCAACATATTCTTCCCCTGATGCACTTGTTGTCTCATATTTAAATGAAGAAATAGTTGTGTATTCAGATGAAGAGAAGCAGATCCTTGCATCATATTTTGATGACTCGGGGAGCATCTTGCCTGTGTATGAAAGCTATGAATCAGATTCTGAGATGGATATGAAGAATTTCCAAGAGCATGCAACAGAGCCTTTTCCTTTATACATTAAGGAAAAACATTGTGTGGAAATCGACCATCTTGGGCCTACAGAAGACCAAGAGCAGAGCTTTCCCATGGGTCTTGTTTATGAATATTATGACTCTGACCCTTGGGAGAGCCATGAAGAAGAAGAGGGAGAGCCAAATGAGCAGTTTATATCCTGCCCT
>JZKD02S0261547.1:0-14956 GCA_000966675.3 Picea glauca
CCTTCTATTTGAGCATACCCTTTGCAGACCAATCTAGCCTTATTTCTTACAATATTTCCTTTCTCATTCATCTTATTTTTGTAGACCCATTTGGATCCTATTACATTTTTATTTGATGGCTTAGGAACAAGTTCCCAAGTGTCATTCTTTTCAATCTGATCCAGTTCCTCATTCATTGATTTTAACCGATTTACATCTTTACTAGCTTCATTAAAGTTCTTGGGTTCCACCATGGATATGAAGGATACATGTGATTGCTCGGTATCTTTGATTAACCTTCTCCTGGTTTGTACACCTTTGTCTTTCTCACCAATTATCTAACTTGCAAGATAATTCATTTGAGTAATTTTGGAGGAAGGATTTGATGCTGATTATTGTCTTGAATCTTCTTGTCTGGGGGTCTTTTCTCCACCTAATTCATCATCTTCTTGTGACTTTGAGATTTGATGTTCTTCGTTTTCATTATTCTTGTCATCTTCTTCATATGGATTGGTGCTTATTCTCTATTGATCTTTTACAAGAGCTTCTTCATCAATTCGAACATCAATATAGTCTACTAATCTATGCATTCTTTTGTTAAAGAATCTGTTTCCTCTACTATTCATTTCATATCCTAAGAAGATACCTTAATCATCTCTACCATCAAATTTTCCTAGATGATCATCATTATTTTTGATGTATCATTTACTTCCAAATACTTTGAAGTGTTTGATTGATGTAGGTCGACCAAACCACAACTCATATGGAGTTTTATCACTGTTCGGCCTTAGATGTGCTTTGTTTAGAATATGAACAATCGTGTGAATAGCCTCCACCCAGAAGGTTTGTGAAATGTCCCTTTCCCTCATCATATCCCTTTCCATCTACTGGACTAAACTATTTTGACGTTCTACAACTCCATTTTGTTGAGGAGTTCCTAGAATAGTATATTCTCTTTTAATTCCATGTATCTCACATAATTCTTTGAAATCTCTTGACATAAATTCTCCTCCCCTGTCTGAGCGAATTTCCTTTAACTTCCTTCCTATCTGATTCCTAACTAATGCCTTAAACGTTTTGAACTTCTCAAACACATTAGATTTTTCTTTCAGAAAGGAAACCCACGTAAGTATGGAGAAGTCATCAATGACCAGCATAAAGTAATGTTCTCCTCTAGTTCCTTCCTTTCATGATGGTCCACACATATCCTTATGAATAATTTGAAGTGTTTTCTTTGAAGATGTGAAACTCTTCGATTTAAATTGAGCATGAGTCAACTTCCCCATTTGACAAGATTCACATACAGAGTTATGAGGCTTAGATATTCTTGGAAGATCTTTCATAACACCTTCATTATTCATCTTGACAATATGATCAAAATTTGGGTGTCCAAGCCTTTTGTGCCATAGCCAACTTTCATCAAATTTTCTTAAATGGCATTCCTCCTTATCTTCTTTCAGAACATAGACATTGTTTTTAGTTCTAACCCATTTTTCAATCAGATCTCTTGTGTTCACTATTTTTATTTTACAATCTTTGGAAGTGAAAGTGACTTCACATCCTCTGTCACACACCTGACTGACATTAATAAGATTATCCTCTAATCCATCAACAAATAATACATCTTGAGCTTTGCCTCTTCCATTACTTAAGCTTGCTAGACCTTTACCTCTGATCTTTCCTACAACATCATTTCCAAAAGTCACATTTCTTGATTTACTTTCTTTGAGTGACATGAACTTACTTTTTTCACTTTTCATATGACTCGAGCATACATTGTCAATATACCAGGGGTTCTTTTGTATTTGAGATGACAACACTAATCCACACTTGGTATCTTCTTTCTTATTCCAAACCTTGATGTTTTCAGCTCTATGATTTGAATATGGCTTATAGTTCTTTAGGCGACAGTCTGGAGCTTTATGTCCATAATTATGGCATATGTGACATTCTGGTTCATTGAATAAAGGATCATAATGATTGTTATTCTTAATCTGTGTCTTTTTCCCAACCATCACATGATCTTTTAGTTTGTGGTTGTTTGTTACTTGGTTGTCTCATTCTTTTTTATGGAAGATATTTATTCCTTGGGTGTCTTGATTTCTCATGTCTAAATCTTAAAGAGAAATTTACGTCTTTGTGGCCAAAGTTAGAACAGTAAAAACAATATCCATAGAAAAAATATTTGTACCTGGAAAATGGTTGTCTTCTTTGAGCAGGTCAATTTCTTCCATGCTGATGATTTCCTTGAGAAGAGGGTTTATTATTTCTTTGTTCTACAGATTCAATTATGGTACTATTTTCTTCACTCCTCCTTGGATTTAGATTATCTTCCTTTATTTCTGCAGGTTTGTTGTTGTCAATGGTTGTAGATTTGACAAACTTGATGGATTTGTTGTTTCTTGTATAACCTATACTTGATCCCTCTTCATAACCCAAACCAGTTTTCAACTTTGGATTCCTTTGTTGATTCAGAATGGTGGCTAATCCTTCTGAGGCTTTAATACTTGTCAGATTCTGATGATATAAGGCTTGGAATTTCTCTAGATCTTTTCCGACGGACACTACTTCATCTTCCAATTTTTCACCTTTTGTTTTGGCTTCCTTCAATTGTTGTTTGAGGATTTCTTCAATCCGCTTAGCTTCTTCTAACTTAACCTTGAACATAGCAATTTATTCAGATGATTTATTTCATGTTTTCTCATACCTGAGTAGTAACTGTTTTTGTTTTTTTTTTCTTCTCCGAGTCTATCAATCTCTTCCATGGCACTGACAAGTTCTCCTTGAATATCTACTATGGATTCACAATCAACAAACTCACTTCCTGTTTCTTCAGTGTTTAGATCTTCTAAAGCTATTAGCATGAAATCATCTATTTTACTTTCAATAGAAGAGTCACTGTTTTCATCATCTGAAAGATCGTCATCATTGTTTACACAAAGGATTTTCTTCTTAAAATTATTCTCTTTATAGACCTTTTGTATTTGTGCTTCTCTTCATCATCATATGTATGTTCCTTTCTTTTGTGAGTACACTTAGATGAAAAATGAGCTATATTACCACAGTTGAAACATTTGAAGGGAAATTTAACTTTGTATTTTCCTGATCCTTTCTCAGTCTTCTCACAAAAAGTTTCTTCAATCTCATCTATATCGGAGTATGTGCTTTTATCTTCTTTAAAGGATGTCTCTCTTGTAGTGGATTTAAATTTGGTGATTCTCATTTCATAAGAAGTTAGGGTTCCAAGGAGTTGATCTAGTGTCAACGTTTTGAGATCAATAATTTCTTCTATAACAGAGACCTTTAAGTTAAATCTATCAGGAAGAGATCTTAATATTTTCTAGACTATAAAATATTGATCTATCATTTCATTGAGACATTTCATAGTGTTGACAAGTTCTTCTATACGTAATAAGTACTTACTAATAATTTTGTATTCATCCATATTTAACTTCTCAAATTTTAGTCTATGAGTATGAAGTTTTGCATATTTCACATTTTCATTACCTTCATAACTACTTATTATCTTGTCCCATATAATGTTTGTTGAATCATAGTGCATGAATTTGACAAACTCGGCTTCTGCAAGTCCACTGAGGATGGAATTCATTGCTTTTGCATTAAAGCTAAAATCTAGCTTATCATCTTGTGAGGCGAAGACTACAGGCTTCACGTATCCGTTTCAACGACATCCCAAACATCATCACCCAAGGACATTAAATATGTTCTCATCCTTATTTTCCAGAAGGCAAAGTTTGTTCCATCAAACAGAGGGACTCTATTAGTTGAACTTCCTTCATTACTAGTCATGTTCAACCTTATGGATCTACCTTTGATCAAAGGCACCGACTCTGATACCAATTGTTGGAAAAATAATTGAGAAGGGGGGGGGGTGAATCAATTATATATATAATATTGAAACTTTTCCTGATCTTTTCTGAATCTTTCTAGATTATTATTTAATTTGTTGCTAATAATTTAACATCCATAGATATACAATATTTGATCAATCACACATAATACACAAAGAGACTGATTTTCATGACGAAACCCATAAAGGGAGAAAACCTCTTCTTCTTAGGATGTCAATCAAGCTCCAACTTTCATGTACACCACATTCTATGAGAACCAACTCAAATATGAGGCCACAACCTCTGATAGCAAGCTACAACTTGAAGAGAGCACCAAATCTCATATTTCTCTAGCACCAACTCCCGGGTTTCCCTAGCACCAACTAGATGGAAGCACCAACTCCCAGGTTTCTCTAGCACCAACTAGATGGAAGCACCAACTCCCAATATTCAAGCACCGACTTGAATAACAGAAGACCACATTCCTCCCTAGAACCACCATACCACCCTGATTGAGTCTTACATAACTTACTTACATGATCTGTTACTATTCAATGTCTCCTCTGCCTTCTTCAACTTCTTTTCTCTATTCCACTTCTTCTTAATTTCTTCTTTTATTCTCTGCGACTCCATATGCATTCTATGCATTGCACCTCTTCTATACACTTTAGATCCTGCACACCACCTCCTTCTACTCGCATGAATACTATAAAAAAGGCCACCTCTCTTATCTATTATGCATATATTTATCATGCCAAGTCCTCTACCAAATAATCTGTGCAACTCTTCATCCTCTTTGGCAATTATCTTGAGTCTGTTTGTCATCAGTGGTCATTATCCTGAGATTTTTTTCTTCTCTGGCAGTGTGACCCTTCGTCTTCTCTATTACAGTTAAGCTTATTTTCTCTGTTACAGTCACACTTGATCTTCTATGAAAGTTACAGGAGGTCTTCTGTAACAGTTACAAGAGGTCCTCGCGAAGAAGCTCCTTGTGAACTTCACCCACGTGAACTAGTACCAGGTACAAGTTTCCCCCACGTGACCACTAGTTGTGACCACATGCTAATAAAAAAGGCTCTTCGTGATTTTGTGTTTCACGATCTCACGAGTTAGATCTCCTCCATTCTTTGAAGTCTAAACTCCCAAACTACAAACTAAGAACCCAGCGAGAACTAGCTCCATTCCCTTTAACCTCTAACGATGTGACCTCCGACTATGACCTGGGGCCCAACATTCAAGCACTTTGCAATTTCGTGTTTCAAGATTTTGGAAATTAACTTGCCCCTTTCTTCCAAAACCTGAATCCCAAATCTATTATTTCTAGATCAACGGTCCATATCTCTCTGTGATCCAATGATTCATAATTACTCTTCGTGACTTCATGCTTCGCGTTATCTGCATCCCACTCTTCACGATTTTCCCAAAGTATGAATCCCCAAAATTCTCAGATCGGATCAACGGTCCTCAATGATCCAAAACTAATGACTGAGATCTCCTTTGTGTTTCGTGACTTCACGCTTTGCAATGTTTGTGGACTGCTCGATGCAGTTTTTCATATTTGTGATTCTACAAATCTGCTTATCTACTGCCACATGTCTTTCCCAACACCAATGGCTAGGATTGCCTCACAATTTTAGAATTCATGAGTTTTCGCTTCTCCTATGCACTCTAAAAGAATTAAAGCCTGTGCACTTACCTCTGGATCCAACGACCATTGGTCCACATGCTCATATCTCATGCCTGATATCTATTCTCCTCCTTTGTGCGCTCATTCCTCCTATATGGACTCTAATCCAACGGTCCAGATTCTTCATAGTGCTCGATCCGACGACCAGTATCTCTCCTCCTCCCGAGCTTACGATTTCTTCCGACTTAGAATATTTTCTAATTATTAAAAGGTTTCTGCCTCCAAACCTTCTGCTATGAAACCATTTCCTCCTGAGCTTTCTCTTCATAAAAGAGGACTTCTTTCCGTGCTATCATCACCTCTTTCTTTTTTTTCATCGTCGTTGTTGTTCTTGCCATCAATTACAATCACACTCTTCTTGTAAACATGCCAACACTTGGATCATTGTTTGAAGTTTTATGGTGATCTTACATGGTATTCTCATCATCATTCTTGATACAAGTAAGTGAAATCTGCATTTTTTCATATATTGAATGGTTTTATTTTCTTATACAAGATTATGAAATTTCATGGTGTATTTAATCCTTGAAGTAAGAAAATTAAGTTGCTACTTTACTTTTTATTTGCCAAGCTTTTCACTAAATTGATCTAGTAACTAGTGAAACCCTAGAGCCCTAAATTGCTAKCACTCTAAGGGTTTGCATTTGGTTATTGTTGCATAAGTTCTATTCCATAAAAAGGCTAAGGAGAGAAAGGCACTAGGGCMTAGAAGTGCCTAAAACCTAGCACTTTGTCTCTTGAGGTCAAAATCTAGGAAGACTTAAATTGCTACTTCTCCTACATCTTTTTCCTCTTAGACTTTTGTGTATCATCATTAATTTTTAGCCTTAGAAGGAGTCGCTTACATTGACTCCATTTACCCCTAAAAGGCACTAGTATTCAACCCCTGTTTCTTGAAGAGAATCATCAAACTTAAAACTCAATCTCTCTACCTAACACCCTACTAACCTAAACTAACTTGATAACCTAGTCTAGGAATACTAACCACTAAGTTGTTGTCATTATAATCACTACTACAACCATTATTTTGCAGCCTATCCAAACTTGTTTGACCACTTAAATCAATTTAGAAATTGTATAAGGAAAGGTACAATAAACCAAGACTAAATTGTGCATCAAATTGCCTTTCTAAATATGTTTTTGAATATTTTACTACTTTTTTCATTACTTTATTTTGTTGTTTCTATAGTTATCATTGTTAGCCTATTAGGGTTTATTTTTTGATTGATATATATCTAGAAATTGTATGAGACAAGTCTTATCATTTTAGGACTTCACAATATATTGTTATATTGTATATTCAAGTGCATTTTATGGATGTTATTACAATTGTCATTAATTAATTATTTTTGCTATATATTTATCACTTGCTTCATACATTGATTGGTAGCAGTTATCTCTATAAACTTGAAGTCTTGTTGAAGCATTCATAATCACTTGTTGCAGCTATAAATTTTGTTGTTGTATTGGTAAGGGGTAGGTACACTTTATTCTCCTTTTCTTCATCAAACAAGACTTAAGTCTGTTTTGAGTGACCTAGAGAGAGAGAGAGGTGGTTAGCATTACCTTTTCCCTTTCCTCAACCCCCTAAGTATTGGGACGTATCGCTTGGAGTGTATTCATCCTTCTACTAAAGAGAAAGAGGTAACCTATTTGGGTGACAGTGATAGAACTACCTTTGTGTTACATCAATATAAGCCTACTTTCCTCCAGGCTTTGGGAAAGTATAGATTGTGTGATAACAATCACCACAATTCTGCATACCAACCATCATGAGTCAAGTTACTGAAGTAGCCATTATTTTATGTGATGATTTTTCCATGAGTTGAGCTTCCATTTAAGAGAAAAAGAGGCTCTATGAGGAGGATAAGACAACCTGTTTTATCCTGGGATTTATTGAAAAATAGATTACGTGGGGAGTTTTTTTTTTTTTTAATTTTGTGGTGAGACAAAGGAGTTGAGAGAAATACAAGTGGAAACTGAGATAATCCCACATGGATAGAGGCACAACATTGAGAAAGAGTAGCCAGGAAGGAAGCTAAAAATTCAATTTCCAAAGGGAAAGGGCCATACGATGGTGTCATAAGTGAGGCCACCACCTTCAAAAATAATCTGTCACAAAGTGAAGTTGTTGAAGGTAATTCAATCATTCTCTAGGATTGTTGGTATTTTATATTGTTCTTTCCAAAGATGTCAAATTATTTGACGGATTACTATTTAAATGAATCAAATACATTACTGAGTTTCTCCATGTCAAATTCTTTAATGGATTCTTATTTAAATGAATCAAATAAATTACATGTGGAAAATTATGTATATTTTTAAAAAGAAAGCTTCCAGAGAAAAAAAATGGAAGAAAATGAAAATATTAGTAATTTTCTATCTAGAATTAAATAACTCAAGAATAAATGGGTGATATTGGTGAGAAGATATTAAAAACTGATTTGATTATTGTCATATTGAATAGTAGTCTAGATGAATACCAGATATTTATCACTTGTCTTGCAGCAAGAGAGAAAACACCTTCATTTGATGATTTGAGAGGTATCCTATTGCAAGAAGAGAAACAAAGGATGGATATTAACAGTAGGCTTCACAGTTCATATTTTGCATTGATGGACAAATCCAAAAATCCATGCAATGGAAAGCCATGGGAAAAGAATGTTGGAGACAAGTCTAATGTAAAAATGCGTGAAGGCTCATGATCACCAAGGACATATACAAGTGTGAATAAGTATAACTCATGTTACTATTGTGGTTAGTTAGGACATTATGTTATGGATTGTAGGAAAATGAAGTTTCACAAGTCCAAATATAGAAGACCCGCAAACAATTTTGTTGATAGAGAAGAAATAGTAAGTGATAATGTGAAAAATCTCAAGTTATTTATTTCATATGGTTAGTTCATATATTTAGGTGGTTATATTCATATGGAATTGCATAGAGATTGTTTTGAAACTTATCACGAGAAAACTTGTAGAGATAAAATTTATATAGGTGATGACAAATTCCATGAAATAAAATATTATGGTGATGTATGTGTGACTTTGATAAGTAGTCATGTGAAAAAAATCAAGAATATAATGTGTGTTCCAAGGATTAAGAAAAAAATAATCTTAGTTTCAACAATTACAGATCAAGGTTTAAAAGATGAATTTGTGAAGTTATAGATAAAGGAATCAGAGTGTGATGCCTCTACAAACTTGATGTTACTATTAAGGATAATCAAGTGTTTTCATAAGAAAATATGTCTATAGAAGAACTATGGAACTCAAGGTATGGTCATTTGATTTTTAAAGATCTAGTTTTACTTCAAAAGAAATAGATGGTGGATGGTCTTCTAGTTTTAAGAATGAACATAGTGAATGTGATGGTTCTGCACTGAGAAAACAACATATAAATGAGTTTCCTATAAGCATAGATAAAATGAAAAGAGAGATTTTTAAATTAGTGCATATTGATGTGTGTGGGCCAATGCAAACTAGATCACTTGGGGGGATTCTTATTTTCTTATCGTTATTGATGACAGAATAAGATTTTCATGGATTTATTTCATAAGAAAGAAAAATGATGTGTTTGAATATTTCAAAGAGTTTAAAAACATGGTTGAAAAGAATAACAGGAAAACACACCAAGATCCTTAGATCATATCAAGGAGGAGAATACACATCAAGATATTGTATTAAATACTGCAAGGACAATAGGATTAAAAAACAATGCATAGTTTCACATTCTCCTTAATAAAATTGTGCAGTTGAGAGGAAAAATAGAACCTTGGTTGCATGTGCTCGAAGAATGATTAAAGGTAAGAATATTCCTAATACTTTTTGTATTAAATAAATAAGTACTACTATGTATCTAAAAATGAATTCCAACCAAATTTTAGCGCATAAAAATCCTTATGAAGAATTTTATGGTTATAAACCAATTGTCAATTATTTGAAATTTTTTGGAAGTAAAACGTTTCCCCACATCCCAAAGGAAGATAGAAGGAAACTTGATGAAAATTCAATATAATGTCTCTTCATTGGTTATTGTGCTAACCATAAAGCTTACAAAATGTATGATCTCATTACTCATAAAGTTTTTTCAAGTCAAAGATGTTATATTTCATGAGTATGCAGATGAGGTTAAAAAGGAAGATGACCGAGACATATGGAAACTTCTTAAAGAAGGAATTGAAAGTGAAAAAACATAAGAAATTGAAGATAAACTAGATGATGTTGAAGATCAAAATATAATTGAAGCTAAAAGCAACCCACATACACAAAGAAAGAATGGAGTTACTCCAGAGAGCAGTGAGGCACTACGAACATCAATAAAGAAAATTCAGACACCTATTAGGTATAAATATTATGCTATGATGACTCAACTTGTAAGTGTAGAAGAACCTTTGAATTTTGAGAAAGAAAAATATCATGAGTGGATGAATGTGTTGGAACCCAATGTTTTGGGTAAGTTTGCATGCGCACACAAGAAAAGTCATATGCACACTTCAATTTTGCACACACATCAACAGTTGAGTGATGGATGGAATAAGGCGCACATGCCAGGAAAATATCTACATTACGTAGTAAAGATCAGGAAGATACCCCATGCATGCCAAATCAAGAAGAAGATCTTCAAGATTTTTCCTGAATGATTAATTAATATAGAATGAGAGATCATGGGATAGATAATGGATAAGATGGAAAATGTTTTAGGACTACCACACTCTAAATAGGCTATGTGAGTTGAATATAGGTGGAAGAAGTGTGTATAACTGGTGATCGTTAGAGTGAGTGGACCAAAGGTGAAAGAGACAGCGTGTGTGAGTAGAGAAGGGAAGAAAAAGGAGTAGAAAAGACATAGAAGAGAGGTCAGGGAGTTTGCAATATGCAACAAAAGAAAAATTAGTCCAAGTTTTTTCATAAATCATTTTATGATTTTGTGTAATGGTTTTGTATGGGGCTGGAACAGTTTTGTAGAGAGTTTGAAATGGAGTTGGTCTAGTATTATTTGAAGAATATGAATAGAGAGTGCATGGTTCATTGTAATGCATCACTGGTAGAATTTATTAGAGATAAAGGCATTGTTCCTATTACATTATGAGTCTCTCAATGTATGCATGATACCATTTGAATGGAAATATATAAAATTGTTGTTCTCCTTGCCAATGGTTGTGTTGATTATGAGTTAAATGGATGAATGTGTTAATGGTGTTTGTTGTTAATATGTTAATGAATTGTGATGGAATGGATGAATTCCAACCCAAGTGACTTCCTAATATGATTTATCCCTTCAATTCTGACACGAGACCAGATGGTCTTTTTTATTCTCATGGTATCTTGGGTGAGAACTTCTTCAATTCCAAATTGAGTATTGATATATTAACGCCTTTGGGTTGTTTTGGTTAACTTTTGATGAACCCTGGGTCATAAACCCCCAATGATAGGAAGGATATTTGTGAGTGAGCCAAAAAATGGTTCTATTGTTGGGACCTTAAGGTTTTTTATTGCATGATGAAGGGGGAAAACGATGTGGAATCCGTCCCAGGAGGAAATACAAGATTGGTTAACTAGGAAGGAAGATGAGTTTTCCCGATGAGAAACTCAGGTTCTGATAACCAACATGGAACATTGGAAGGATAGGTACATCTACACTGATTTTCATGTGTTTTCTTTGTTTAGTTTCCATGTTTGTTGAATGATGGTTGAAGTGGAAGACTACTACTAATACTTCCTTGAGACCCCAAGAATTATTGGTCTGGAACCATATTACAATTGATAGGCTGAAGGAATTGGATAAAGTTTTGGCTCAAGAAATCGAATTCTAGTTTTCCCGAGTGAAGGAAGGCTACATTATTAAGTTTGTTGTAGAATACAATGATTATTTAAATGCGGTTGAAAGAAATTTTATTGGAGGTGCTCGAAAAGTATGTTAGAATAAATCCCATTATGGATTGAGATGTTCTTTGTGGACAAAGGATTGATGTGTATGGAGGTTGATATGATAGTCGAGTATACCCCCTAACACTGGGGGGAATGAAAATAATGGGGGAAAGAGAGAGAGGATATGGATCCACTGGGAGGATCTAGAAGATGTTGAGATGAGGTGAGGGAAATAATGGACCTAGAATATCAGAGGAGAGAAAGAGTCGAAAGATACACAAGAAGAGTTGAGCTAAGGAGGAAAGAAAAACAAAGGAGTGGAAATAAGGTAGAAAGGGGTGCAAGAAAAGGGGTCAGACCTAGAATGAAGAGGAAGGAGACTACACCAAAAGGAAGTGCAGGAGAGAGTGTTGTTCTAGAGAGAAGCACATAAAAATATAGGATGGAGAAGAGGCACGATGTTAGGAGTAGGTTATCCACTGAAGATACCAGAAATAGTGGTAGTAGGTTCATAGAATATGAAGTCCAACCCCCTTGATTGTTGGTATATGACACAACCTCAAAGTAAGACAAGGAACAAAGTAGAGGAACATAAGTAAAATAGGTGTCAATTTTCACATGCAACTCTATATGACTAATTTCATATCTGAAAATTGCTTCATATTTATCTAACTATCATTGAACAACTTTACACTGAAATTACTGAATGAAAACATATACAGTGGAAACAACAAGATCGGAGATGAATCATAAATACAAGAGACACAATAAATGTGTTCTAAAACTTTATCCAATCCTTCAAATCTAAGGACAAAACTAGTCCTCTCAATGTCACCAAGACTAAGGACAAAACCAATCCTATCAACCAATACAATGTCACCAAATATGAGGACAAACTTTTCCTCCAATAACCATACAAATAAAAATACCAAACCTCAACAATATTCTAGAAATCTACTCTTCCCAAGAATCTAATGTAGATCACTTGTATGGCCTGCTGACATCACATGTCAACCTATACAGAAATGTACATGCCTAGAAAACCAAATATGTGATTCACCTTACTGGAAACCTGCGGACATATGATGTTTTATCCATTGAAAATCACATATGCAATATACATGATTTGTCCTTCTACAACCTATGTATATATGTACTTCATCCTCCTACAAATTGTGTATGGTATGAAAAAATTGCTCACACATGCGACCTTCTTCACTCCTCTCTCTTGGGATAGTTTCTCCACCTTGGAGACTTACCTATGTTGAGATCACCAATCCTCATTAACACAAGTGAAAAATTAGTTATGCCAACTCCATTCTCTCACAATGATCATGAATTGTCACAATGACATCTCTACTTTATATAGGATTCTAATGAGTGAGTTTAGGAGCCTTTCCTAAACTCAAAAATTAATTATAACATTTTAATCCTCTTTGCGGTTTTGGCACCTCCACATAAACCCATAAATACCATCAACTTTCCCATGAGGCTCTAGCCTCATTTATAGGTTGATTTCACTGAAACGGAATTCAAAACTGGTGCCAACAAAAATTCCCACATGCCTGGTACCTTGTCCTCTAGTGGGAATACCTCCTGAAGCTACAAAAAATAAACAAGAGGATGGTGAATGTCACCCATGAGGAGGGGAAGAGGCGTTAATGATAGTATATGGTATTGCATGGCTGCAGGTAGGAAGCTCTTCAGGTTCTCTCATGAGAAATGATGGGATAAGATGGAGGTACCCCCTCTTTGAACTACCCCCTTACACATTTTTCATTAAAAGGAAATAAAACATACAATGTGGTGATAGGAGTAGAAGAAGAAATGAGAGAGTATATGATTGAAGGAGCACATGAAGTTAACAATACTTCACAAGGGATATTATCAGTACCTATATTCCCAACAGTGAGAAGTCGGTTAGGAGGAGATAGTCTTGGATTGGGAATTGCAAATCAAGATACCACATTGAGGCTACCCGTGTTCCATGGGATGGGTAACATGAAAAGTAGCATTGGTTAACATGTGAAGTTCTATGTTCTATGAAGAGGATCACAGACTAAGCATAAAACACTACACAATTGGAGACCACTTTCATGGACAAAGCCCTGATGTGGTACATGAAGTACAAGGCATCTATGCCGGTGGGACAAATGAGGTCCCTCATAGACAAGAGAGATTTTATTAAGGAGTTTTGGAAGACTAAGGAATAATCTCAATGTATTATGGAAATCAAGAAGATCAAGAAGTAATTGGGAGAGACCGCTTGGGACTACAAACAACAGATAAAGAAACCGTTAGATAGGTTGAGGTTATATATCCAAGATTGTCATCACAGGGAGTGGTTCATCGTGGGTCTTCTTCCCCATATCCAAGTTATACTTAGCCAATAGAAGTTGACTAGTTAGGTAGAGGCTATGGAGATTGAAATGTGCCTAGAAGTTGTGCCAGGAGGTGGAGAGACATCAGTAGGATTAGCACAAGTGCAGTCCCAAATTGCAAATCTGACAATGTAGTTGTTGTTGATTTTTAAATAATCTAGGTTAAGAATGAAGCTCATTTAATTTTATCATTTAACTTAACCATAGACAATAATTTTACAACAAACAATATCACAAGAAGAAACAACATGCACAAGAACACAAGAAGTATCCTCGGAAACCATTCTCAACAAGGGAAGAAAACCCAACCAAATCATTTGCTATATTATTCAAGAGAAATACCTTCATCACCAAGAAATACCTAGAACACAAGATGGTGCTCAAACCCTAGAAGACTAGTGCCCAAGAGAGGTGCACACTTCTCCCAAGTAAATGTACTTGCTGAAATTTCCAAACTTACATGAAAGATATGATTCCACAATGGGAAATTTCCCTTTACTTATATTAGACTTGTCTTATCAACTGAAGTGTCTATTGGCGCAATAGGGACAACCTCTCTAAGTCATATAGTAATAGTAATAATAATAATAATAATAATAATAATAATAATAATAATAATAATTAATATTATCCAGATTAATTATCTTTTACATTTATTATTAATTACATTAAGGTGGGGCCGACCTGTATCCATTACATAACAATTAGGGTTACATGTAGGTATGACTCTTGAACAACACATAGCAAAGGATTTGATAAACCCACTAGTGCTCATCCACTAGGGGCACATCGATAGGGTTTTCATATCTCTGGCTCACTGCATTACACAAAAGAACCAGATCTACACACGTTCACCTATGCTCATCCACAAGCATGTCCACTCTATAGATCTTATTTCCCACTGCCTCACACAGGAGAATCATTTGGAGTTTTCTCATCAACTCCGTTTGTTAAGAACCAAAATAGATCTACAAATATAATCACCACAAATACTGAATACACAATAGATCCACTAAGCAAGATATAAGAAACCACACTTTATTAGAATAAAACCCTTGAGGTAGGGCAACACCGTACAAAGGATCCTATTATGGAAGGGATCCTCTCTTGTTCACTTGCCTCTTCGAGGGGGCATCCTCCTATTGAGCTACCGCTCCAAATACAATATTTCTCTTCACGTATCATTAC
>JZKD02S0261558.1:0-11660 GCA_000966675.3 Picea glauca
TTGAGTTTAGATGCTGCATTGGTTTTTTCACCATGCAACATTGGGATCATCACCAAATAATGCACACTTTCCTTGGGATCATCACCAGACTGGTGCATTACCCTTGATTTCCTGATTTAACTCCTCACTACTCTCTGTTCAGTCAGTTAACTGAAGACTAGTTGACTAGTTAACTCAACTAGGTGGCAGTTCACTCCTATAACTGCCTGAGAGACTAAACTAGGTGGCGGTTCACTCCCATAACTATTGGTGTGTGTCCAAATCACTCTAGACCACCACTATGGCACATTGGTTCTCCTCCAGTGTGCACTCATTGAGTTATACAGAGTATATCATGTGTAAATTATTCATTTTTCACAACGGTTAATGATAATTCTTTCATTATTTCTCTCCTTCTTCTTCTTTCTCAAATTCTCTTTGCAAATGTGTGTATTATTGTTTAGCTAGATCTATTATTTGTAGGTTCAACACATTTAAAATATCTTCATCCCTCTCAAGTGATTGTAGTGATCAAAGGAAAAATCCTTTAGAATTTATATATTCTACTAGAAGGGCAATAACTTTGGATGTCAATGGTTCGGGCTTGGCCGATTCTTGTCAAAAAATCGCCATGTTTCTTGCTAACCAAAGTTTCCAATGTATATTGTTTTGTAAGGAAGCCTATAATCACCTAATTAAAGGTTTATTTTTCAAGGATCCTCGATATAGATTACACAATTTTTCAAATAATATCCTCCAAGAATCTGAACTACGATAACAATGCTCAATCCTTTTCATTGCTTGCTACTAAACTTGGATCGAGAATTAATAATCCATAAATAAGTGGTGCACTATTTCCCCATTATCCAAGTAGTGGGAACATATATATGGGCCTTTAATCCCTCACTTTACCAAATTATCTGAGGTCAAAATATTTCCATGCACCAAGATCTAGCAAAAAATATTAATTTTGGAGATGTCACCCAGATGCCAAATCTTGTTCCGTAAAGAAGATATGGGAGGAAGAGTTAGGTCAGATAGCTATGACTCATAGCCCTTCTTGATAGAGAAGTTAGTTTTACCCCATCCATGTTGATCCGAGGAGTCGTGGATTTTGGGGGTGTACTTTTGAGGGAGAATTCAATTTGCTTGATTATAGGAGAGAGATGAGGGTGTGGTGAATTAAGATTCCATCCATTCCACCATCTAGAGTTAGACCGATAAGATATATCATAGAGAGTTATTTTCCTTCAAGTGTCTAACCATTATTTCAAAGGGAAAAGCTCTTGATTTTTTATAAGTGGTTGGTTTCCCATGATGTTATCACTCCATAGATAAATCAATTCCCTACTTATAGGAACCCAAGATAATTTGGACAGAAGAATTGGAATAGATGTTTTGATTAGTTTCAAAATATGAGAGTTGTTCCTTGGAGCATGATCTACATCCAAGCATCGTTTCCTCGGTCCCAATAAATATTTTTTGTGTGTAATTTTATTCCACCAATCATATTTCCCTATGATTAGATGCGAGAGAAGCTTCAGGCCCATTGCAAGATTCATCAAGATTGGATCTTCAATTCCAAGACCCCCATGAGCCTTGGGTGATCTGACTGTAGTCCGATTAACTAGATGGAATCTATTGATGTTTGTTTTTCCTGCTTGCCATAGAAAGTGCTTGATCTCTTGTGCTATTTGTTGTTTTATTCCAATAGGGGCTACAAAGACCAAGTATTGAAATACAGGAAATGTTGGTAACATAAACTTACTAAGAACCAAATGCCCTGCGGGGCTCAACCATTACACCCCCCATTCGATGAATTTGGTCTTGATTATGCAAATTACATGCTGCCACAAATGGGAAGAACAAGAATGAAAATAAATAGACATGCCTAGATATTTGAATGAAGACCATGCATCATTGCTAGGAAACTGAAAAATACTGGAAAGGATAGTAAGAAAATTTTTACTCACATCACAAGAAAATATGACATTTGTTATGGTCGAAAAGACCTCTAGATGCTTGAATGAAGAGATCCAGGATTTTCTTGAACCTTCTCACCATGATGGTGGATGCTCCTCCTAATTAAAGGGTGTCATTAGTAAACTGAGTAGTGAATGATTTTGACTCCTCTTACAACTTCGATTCTAGGGAGATTTCCATTACTATGTTCATATTCTAACAAATTTCTAAGTGACTTCACCATTATGATATACAATATAGGAGAAAGAGGACAAATCTGCCTTAGGCCTCTACTTTCTTTGAAAAACCTAGAAGAAGGCCCATTAACTAGAGGATAAATCCATGGACTACTAATACATGAAGAAACCCATTGAATGAATTGAAGACAAAAATCAAATCTACAAAGAACATCAAAGAGGAAGGGGTGTTTGATTTAGTCAAAAGCATTTCTATGTCGATTTTTATCAACATACCTTTGTCACCTTTCGATAGACTCGAGTATATTGCTTCATGCATCAGAATAACGTTATCCACAATTTGTCTTTTTTCCATGAAACCTCCCTGATTTTGTGAGATAATTCTAGGGAGCAGTTTCTTGAGCCAGTTGGCTATGATTTTAGACATGATTTTGTATGAAGCATTGCACAAGAAAATAGGTCTAAATCTTGAGAAAGAGGAGGGGTTATTTTCTTTAGGAACAAGAGATAGAAAATATGAGCTTGTTGCTCCTCCAATATGATGAAACTTATGAACATATTGAATCATCCTAATGAGATCAAACTTAATAATGTTCCAACATTCCTTGAAAAAATGAATTGAGAATCCATCTAGACCAGGTGCCTTGTTTGGAGCTAGCTCCCAAATAGCTTTTAAGATTTCTTATTCAATGATTTTGTGGACTTGAATGTCATTTTCCCTACGGGAAATTAATAAAGGAATATTTTTTAGCATGGCCACTATTACTTCTGACTCAACTCCATCCTTTTTTGAGTACATATCTGCAAAGTGAGACTGGGCAACTGCCTTAATATCTTCAGAAGATATGAGTGATTCCCCACTAGAAGAAGTGATCTCTTTTATAGTATTTCTCCACATCTGAGCTCTTGTTTGCATATGAAAGAACAATGTATTCCTATCCCCTATTGTTATCCACAAGCTTCTAGATTCCAGTCTCCATTTCGCTTCCTCCGCTCGAAGAGTTTTCTGATACTTGTGAAAGGTCTCCTTTTATTCGGCTAAAATATCTTTAGTAACCTCCTCTTGTTCAAGTATTATCTGGATCTGATCTAGTTTCTCCTTGCTATCTTGGATTTATTTTTCTGGAGGAGAGTAAGAAGATTTATCCCATTCCTTAAGAGTGTTATTTGTGCCTTTTTATTCTCCCAAATGTAGACAAGTGAGTGGAAAATCAAATTTCTCCAAGAACTTGCAATGATATCCAAGACGAATTTGTTTTATATCCATAAAAGGTTGAACCTAAATGGAATGGGGCCATAGCTTGAGATTTCCTTAATATGCAAAAGTATCGACCTATGATTACAAGTATACCAAGAGATAATTCTAGAAGAGACAAAAAGGAACTCTACATAAAAGAACTTCAAACCAAGAATATGTCTAGGTGAGCAGTTATATGGCCCGATCCAAATTTCTTATTGGTCCAAGTGAATCTTCCTGTAATGGGTTTAATGTCAACACGATCCTAGAAGAGAATTAGGTCCTCTATCTGATCCATTAAAGGATATTTAACAATGTTCCCCCCCTGACTTTTCTTTTTGACTGAGGGTGACGTTGAAGTCTTCGACCACTATACTTTGGACCTAGTAAACCATCCCTCTCAAGGATAAAAGAGTATCGCAACAATCAAGTTTTTCAAAATTTAGGGAGGACATATACACGTTAACAATAGTAAATATCTTGCCCATATGCTGGTATGTAAGGATTGGTAGCAACCAATGCTGAGACTGTTGACTGTAGTTTAAATGTAGGATAACATTGTTCCAAACTATGCAAAGGCCCCCTGAGGCCCCTCTTACACTTACTACCTGACCTTCACAACTTTTCAAAAGCTTTTTTCACTTTTTTTAGGCGTCATGAGCCTCTAACTTAGCCTCGTGGAGTAGGAGAACCGAGGGTTTTTCTAATTTGACCAAATCCATTAAAAAATATTCTTTTCTCTTGCTACCCATGCCCATACAATTCCAGAAGAATATATTCATCATTTAGATGTGGGTTTATGATTCCCACCTTGGGGTGGGTTTGTGTCACTTTGGTTCCTCATGCTTCTTGTGTTTTTTGCATATAATTTGTCGAATTGGTTTGTTGGCATAACTCTTTCTCCTTTTCCACAATTTCTTCTCTTTTTTCTTTATGCAGCTTCATGCCCGTCCCTTTTTATGATTTTCCATCTATAGCATAGTCCTCTTTGTCCTCATCCGACCTCACCTCCTCTTCATGGTGTAAGATATGATGACTTGGGGTTTTACCTAGAGAATAAATACCTTTAATTTGATATCTAGGGATTTCCTCATCACGTTTAAGAATATTTCTCTCCACGATTGGTGATGGAACAAAATCTAGGTTTTATTCCAAAATTAGAGTTATGAAAGAAGATCTAGAATTAAACAAAGGGATTCCAATTGTTTCTGCAGTGGGGATAGTTTCTCCTTGAGAAATAAAGTCATACCTATTCCTATTAGTGTTGTCCACATTACCTTTTGATCTATTTAAGGGGATCAGACCTTTGGATGGACTTGATGAAGATGGTTTCCCTGAAGCTCAACTTGGTTTAAAGGATTGTACAACTATTCCAGAAGGAGGCACTTTCTTAGGATTTTGTGCAGTGGTTGATTACTTGTTATTGGGCCTTTTCTTTTTTACTTGTTGCCATTACTCCTCCTTTTCCTAGGATCCTTGGTCCATGACCAAATTCTTTGGGCATTTTTTAAAAAAATGCCCATATTTATGGCGTTACTTACACTTAAAATGATGATGTTCATACTCCACTGGTTGAATGTGTTTCCAGTTGTCCAAAGTTAATTGGATCGCTTTAGTTAAAACCTTTTCCAAGTTAACTAGATTGCTTAGAATAAACCCTTTTCCAAGTTAATTGGATTGCTTTGGGTAAACCCTTTTCCAACAATTCTGTCTCTAGAGAATTTAGTGGAAATTTTGATAATAAAATGGGTGAAACAAGGTTAAGGATTATCAAACAATGAAAAAGATTATTGAACAATGAAAAATCCGTGGAAACTATCATAATGAAGAAATGTAGGAGGGAAAATAATGCAAAAGAGAAACAAAATTCAATTGCACAGAGATCTTTATTGTGGGTATAAGGAAAACAATGGGTCGTAGTTCTCAAAATCCATGAGAATCATTGAACGAAAGGAGAAAATGCTTATTTGAGGTAGTTTATTATTTCAAAAGTGAGGTGAATTTAAAAATTATGAATACTTCATGCTTTTGGTTGACATATGAATTTTTGTTTAGAAATAATACTTGGAGCCAAAAATATAATTTTGGAAGATTATAAACACAATGTTTGAAACACCTTTTATGTAAAATTTTATTTGGTCATGTTGGTGTACTTTTGTAAAGCATTGAAACACCTTTTATGTAAAATTGTATTTGGTCAATGACACCATGGAGACAACAAAATAATTCGATGAAGACAATAAGAAGGATAATGATAAATTTGAGAGTAAAGATAAAGTTATTAGATCTTGGGAAGAGTTATAGTTCAAGTGGAACTAATTTGGATCAGGATATGAAAAGAATGAGTGTGACTTATTTTATTTTCCTAATTACTCAAGACAAGTTACATTTGTGAGCATAACATTTCCTTGTGATGATTTGTAGCAACATACAATAGATGATGGTAAGAAGGAAGTTGATGATGAAGATGTGGAGTAGGACGGTGATGATTTAATTGATGATGGTGATACAAGTGTGATGATAATTTGGATGATGTGACTTACCCAAACACTAGGCTAAGCTCATCATCGCAAAAACTGTAATTTTCCCAGTATCAACAGCATACCCACTATCGGGGTATCTGTAAAATTCGACTTCTTAGACTGGTTCAAAATTTTTCTCCATTCCTTTAATTCAAAAATCATGATAAATGCACATGCAATCATAAAGAAGCATGCATATATATAAAAGAAAATATTAACATGCCATGCACAACACTTAACAACAATAAACCAACATGTCATAAACACATCTCAGAGATAATAATACATAGCGAAATATACATTACAAAGAGCATGAACCCCCTTCATCCTGCACAACCCAAGAGCATGACCCCCCTTCACTGCCACACAATCCGTTAGGCTTTTCACCTCTAACCAAGGCTCCAATGCACTGGTAAGGAAATCTCGATGTTAGAAACTCCCCAGATTCTTAGTTGTATACAGTCTTGGCATTAATGTCAGCATTCTTATGCACACATGCATCAAATCCTTGCTAGAAAACCATTAGTTCCTACAACCAAAATCCATGGCTCTATACCTCCAACAATTTTCTCCCCATGCCCACCATTAGATCCAATGCAAGCAAGGAGGAAGGTAATGATGAACAAGGCTCAGGTAACAATGAAGTAAGTAACCAAAATAATGAAGTAACCACCAACTTCCAACCCCTAAAAACCCCACATATATGGTTTATATAATTTTCAAGGCATAACATGGCCTCCCCCAAGAGACTCACACGACCTTTCCCCTTATTACTAAAATCAAGAGTAAAATAATATAAAAATAATATAAAAATAATATAAAGGATCATACCCTCAACCCCCTCTCTGTTAGAATCATAGTCCCTATAACTCTTTTCCTTGTCCATCTTACAACCAATGATGTATTTTATTATTAGAAGTATTCAAATATTAAATTCTTAGGATCTCTGACCCTTTCAATTGTTCGGGCACTCCATCAATCAATAAAAAAAATACATTATTAATCCGTGGATTTAAAACTAGGGTATTACATTCCCCTTCCCACTTATTTTGGCATC
The DNA here is from genome assembly GCA_000966675.3 of Picea glauca. Classification (NCBI taxonomy): domain Eukaryota; kingdom Viridiplantae; phylum Streptophyta; class Pinopsida; order Pinales; family Pinaceae; genus Picea; species Picea glauca. Next base: position 6,955 of record JZKD02S0261558.1, read on the forward strand.
GTCCTCAGTGCATATACAAAAGAGAAATCAAAATTTCAAAGGTATTCAACAAGTCGTGGACACTCTACTTGCATAATATCTTCATGCTCCCAAGTAGCATCTTTAGGACCATAACATGTCCACTTAACTTTTACCATTTTTATGACTCGATTCTAGAGCACTTTGAATTTTCTGTCCAATATGTGCACCGAATGGGCCTGAAAGTCTCCTCCTGGATCCACCTGGATCAAATTCCAATCAATAACATGGCTAGGATCATGCACATACTTTTTCAACAAAGAGACATGAAACACATTACGCACATTCATGGAAGCAAGAAATGCAGGCGTGTATGCAACTGGTAGTATTATGTCCAATATCTCAAATGGACCATAGAATTTGGCTGCTAGCTTGGTACAATTTCCCAATTTCAATGAACTCTTATTGGACTTCACTTTCAAAAGTACATGCTCTCCCACTTTAAATTCTCTAGCTGTCATGTTCTTATCTACATAAATATTCTCTCTATCAAGTGCTTCTTTCAAATTATGTTTAATTTTAACCATCTGGTCCTCCATATCCTTGAGCAGTTCTAGCCCAAGTACTACTATGTCTGTTGGGTTGTCCCCACTCACCGGAGTACTGCATTTTCTACCATACAAAGCTTCAAAAGGGCTCAGCTTCAATGAAGCTTGATACCCATTATTATAGGAAAAATCAACCAAATGCAAGTAATCTTCCCACTTAGATGGCTTACCCATCACATACATTTTCAACATGTCTTTAATTACTTGATTGATTCTCTTTGTCTTCCCATTTGAATGTGGATGGTATGCTGTACTAAAGTTCATATTTGTACCAAATCCGTTAAATAACCCTTTCCAAAAGTTTGAAGTAAACTTTGTGTCTCTGTCTGAAATAATTGCTTTAGGTATTCCATGCAACCTAGCAATTTCCCTCATGTATATTTATGCAATCTTAGCTACTTTATGAGTCATCTTCACTGGAACAAAATGAGCATCCTTGGTCAATTTATCTACCACTACCATGATGGAATCATGTATCCTTTTTGTCTCAGGTAACTTAGTAATAAAACCAAGGGTTTCCACTTCACACTTCTTTTCTGGAATTGGAAATGGTTGTAGCAAACCTGCTGGGTGTCTATGCTCAACATTCACTCTCTATCATTCCATACATTTGGCAATGTAATCAACTAAACTATTTTTCATTCATGGCCAAAATGATTGGCTTCTTATTGTTGCAATTGTTTTCTAATAACCAGGATGTCTGACATATGGAACATTATGCATTTCCTTTAGCACCAGATTCCCGAGTTCTCCAGAATCAGGAACATAAATTTAATTTATATGCATAAGTATACTGTCTTCCCTTATCTTGTACTCCTTGAATCTCTGTTGTACCTATTTCTATTGTAATATTTCTTTTACCTGTAGGTAATGTTGGTCTGTAACAACAACATCTAAAATTCTTCTATTTAAATCTGAATTATGCATACTGATGGTTGTAGCATGCATGAGAAGTACTATTTTGTTGAGTGCATCAACAATTTTATTTTCTTTTCCTTTGATTTTATTGATGTCAAAGTCATACTCACTTAATAATTCCAACGATCTTGTTTGCTTGGCATTTAAATTTGGTTTCTCAAAAAGATATTTCATACCACTGTGGTCTATCCTCAACTCAAATTTCTTCCCCATTAAGTAATGCCTCCACATTTTCAACGCATGGACTATGGAAACAAGCTCAAAGTCATGCGTGGCATAGTTCCTCTCATGTTATTTAATATTTCTAGATTCATACCTAACTAAATTCCCATTTTGAGTGAGGAACCCAACAAGTCCTCCTTTGCATGCATCTGTACATACCACACAATTCTCGTTAGGGTTAGAAATCTTCAAAATAAGTGCACTAGTAAGTAATTCTTTCAACGAATTAAAATGTTCTTCAAATTATGTTGTCCACTCAAACTTAATTCCCTTATTTTGTAAAGAAGTGATGGGATGAGAAATTTTAGAGAATCATGCTATAAATATTCTCCAGTATTCGACTAATCCCATAAAATATATTTAACTTTCGAAACGTTCCTCGGTGCTGGCCATCCCCTAATGGCTTCAATATTCATTGGGTCTCCTACTATACCTTCTTCTGAAATAACGTGCCCCAAATAATTATTCTCTTGGTAAAAAGAGCACTTACTAAGATTGGCATAAAGTTGATGTGCCCTCAGTACTTGCAGTACCAACCTAAAGTGATTTTTGTGTTCTTCTTATGATTTAGAATAGATAAGTATGCCATCCAAGAATACAATGGAAAACTTATCCAAATAATTTCTGAATATGCCATTCATCGATCACATAACGACAACTGGTGCATTGGTCAGTCCAAATGTCACCACTATAAATTCATAATGTCCATACATGGTTCTAAATGTTGTCTTACTGATGTCTTCTTCCTTGATTCTTACATAGTGATATCCTGATCTCAGGTCTATCTTTGAAAATATCCTTTCTCCTCTTAGTTGATCAAAGAGGTCATCAATTCTAGGTAGAGGGTACTTTTTCTTCACAGTGTCTTTGTTAAGTTGTCTAAAGTCAATACGTAACCTCCTCAACATCCCATATTTTTTTTTCACAAAGAATACTAATTCTCCCCAAGGGGAAACACTTGGGCATATGTGCCCTTTCTTCAACAATTCTTCTAGCTACATCTGCAATTCCTTTAATTCTGATGTACTTGTTTTGTAAGGGTGTTAATCTTGGTATGTCTTGGAATACATCTTCAAACTCTTGCAATATTGAAAAATATTCAAGTCTTAACTCTTTAGACTATTCTGGCTCTTCCAATGAGTTGCATACAATTGACATCCTTTCATATTTAGTTGTAAGGCTGAAACATCTCTTTAGTTCTAAGGCTGAAATATCCCTTATAGAAATGGGTCTTAGAATTCCTTTCATAGTGCTCTGTTTCCCCTCTTCATCAAGACATGTAAATGTCTTATTATGGAAATCTAAGACAACATGACATTTGTCCAACTAATCCATTCCAATTAGGATATCAAAATATCACAATGGTATGATATTCAATTCAACCTTAGTAATCACTCCATTCATATTTATTGGACAATCTTTGACAATCTCATTGATCCTTCTTTTGGTTCTGGTGGCTAGTTGAATCAAACCTGATTATTCAAGTTTACTTTTCTTCAAATGAAATCTATCCACTATTTTTGGATCAATGTAAATATGACATGCTCCTGAATAAATTAAAATAGAAACAGGTTGAATAATGAGCTTACCTTCCACCTCAGTCATATGGGATTGATGTTATGCTTGTCGGTCTTCCAAGACTGCATATATTCTTGGAATATTTTTACCCATGTATTCTACTGTAGTATCCTCTTGGATGTTTTGCAATGTCCTCATATTGTCTACTCTATGAGGGAAATCCTTGTACATGCAATCTTCTTTACATCCCCAACATTTGAATGGTATTCTTCCCCTTTTCCCCAATGATTCTTCCCTCTTGGATTCACTCTTAGTAGGATGACCTTGCTGATTTGTATTAGGATTGTTTCTATTGAAATAAGGTTTGAATCCCTTCCTTCTATGATTTTATTTCTCCTTTTTATTATTCTTCCAATACTTCTGAAGAGACTTTATGCCTTCGCCTTGTTCATACAAGTGCTTAGCCCTTCTAATGGCCTTTGTTAAGGTTTTGGGTTCATCATATCTAATTTTATCTTTATAGAAAAAGGGAAGTCTACTCAGAAACCTTTGTATCTTCACCTTATCATCCTTGATAAAACCCACATACTTCAACAATCCAAAGAATTTATTTTCATATTCTCCCATGGTCATGCTCCCCAACCCGAGTTTGAAGAACTCTTGCATCTTCCAGTCATGACACTAGTAAATTTGGGTCATTTTGCAATGGTAATTTCAATGCCCGTGCGACGTTTTTCCATGGATATGGTGACGAATCTTGGACTCCCCAAACGTCGTATCACGTGTTGTGGAAATTATGACGACCTAAGGATATCATTGCCCGAGATACAACCTAAGGATATCGTCGCCCGAGATACGACCTAAGGATGTCGTAACCCTGTCTTCATGAGGGAGACGACCTTTTTAGGTCGTCACCCGAGAGATGAATTAAATTTCTCATCTTAGGATAGAGGACCTCTTTAGGTCGTCGCACGTGAGACGACCAAAATAAGTTGTCGCACAAGAGATGACCTAAAGAGGTCTTCACACGAGAGATGACCTTAGGTCATCGCTCGAGAGATGAAATATCCAACGAATCTTTGCAACAAAGTGTCAATACCATTGATGAATATTGATACCATCGACGATAAAAGTCATCGCAGCGCGACGACATCTAAGTATTTAAAAAAAAATAGATTAAGATTAACAAAATATCTAATGCATACAAGATGAAATTGCCTAAAGAATTTGACAATTATTGATATTCAATATGAAGGATATCTAAGATTACAAAGTGACATAATATTATGCACTAGGGAAGACATGAATGATGATTAATGAAACCATATGCCAAAGAAGAAGAAAAAAATAGATTAAGGAAGTGATAGGTCAGAAGGTTTTCAAGACACATGGTATGCCATATAAACCGTATTTAATAAAATGGAAGGACAAAATTATAGAGGAAAGCACTTGGATTTTTGAAGATAAGTATCAAAACCTTCA
>JZKD02S0261591.1:6431-20803 GCA_000966675.3 Picea glauca
TGGAGAGTGTGTCTCTCTTCCTACTCCAAAGCACTAGCCTAGCTAAATGTTGGTGTAAAATATCCCTAGAAAAGAGTTACTAGATCAATTTTAATATTACGTAATGTTTTTACAGACTGTTGTTTACTCAAAGGCAATGGAAATGAAACTCGTGATGTTAAGACTCTGACCCAAATAATGCAAGGATATGATAAAATAAAATTCGTTTCATTCGATGAATCCTAGTTATGGGAGAGAGAGAACAATTTCCGAATCAATCTCAATACTACAAAGCAAATGCAATACTCAATTTCCTTTCAGATTCTATTGTAAACAATCATGTATCAATGAATAATGTCAATATGTCTCCTTCAAAACTTCAATACTCGTAAAACTTTGATTTTCAATGTTCTCGCAAAAAGCAAAAACAAAACTTGAAAGAAAACATACAGTTCACTTTCCAAGAAGAACTCTAAATGAGAAAAGAAAACCAAAATATAAAGACTCAAATAATGCAACCCAATCCAATACTTTCAACGAAAGCAAAAACAAAAGCAAACCAAGGAGCTTCTTCTATGCAAATGAAAAATTGTCCTTTTGAACCAACAAGCAAAAAAGAAACACCAAACACTCAACGTTCAACCAATCTCTGGTCCTTAGCCAGTCAGATACACTCAACTCCAGTAACCAGAGAGAATGATAATGCCAACAAAAGCTAAGCAATGAAAGTCAAGTTTCAAAAGCAAGAAAACCTAGAAAACCTAGATCAGTGCCAACAAGCCAATTATAGCAAAAGATATGTAAGTCACTGATGTAATAAGCCAAAGAGATCTAAATCAACATATATGAGCTATTGACAGGGTCAAAACTTGAATTCAAAAATTTTCAAAAAATGTTCGCAGGCCAGTGTGGAACACAGTGCGAGAAACTATGGTTCTCGCAGGCCACTTTGATGCAGAATGCGAACTATCCGCACTGAAATGTATATGCAGAGTGCGAACAATCAAGGTTCTCGCAGGCTGCTAATGGACATAGTGCGAGAATCCTTGAAACTAATGAAAAATTTGAAAGAACAAGCAAAATCCAAAATGGCCTCTCAGATTTAGTATTACTGAATGTGTCAGAGGAAGCTACAACTAGGGAAGTTGTATCAGTTGAAGTCCCTAGTAAATAAAATATTCCTAAGATATTATTAGGTTTCTTTTCTATTTACTAGATAACCATAGCATATATAGGATCACTGAGAGAAACACAATCACAAGAGACACATCATTTATCTTGGGAAACCCTCATGGGTGTTTGAGGATAAATTCGTGAGTGCGGACACAGACCAATCTCCCTAGATCCACTTGGATCTAGAGCAAATCATGACAAAATACTACACTTTCCCTAGATCTAACCTATCGAATGAACTAAGAGATAAAAGGTCATGGGCTTACCTTATGAACGCTTTCCTTTAGTCTCTGTTGTTCCAAGATTTTGCTCCAATGCTCTTGTGTCGTCCGAATCAGAACAGAACAAACCAATCAAAGCAAAGACAGATTAATATATTCAAAGGTTAGTCTATCCATGTGATCAAGGAATCATGTAATAAGATGACATCATCATTATGGGAAAGGGGCATATTACTGTATTATATTAATTGAAAGTGAAACTTACAACCTGAGCCTTGATGTCGTAGGCCTCCTTTCGATGGCTCCAAGCTCTAACACACACACTTGCTCATGCATGAAGAAAATCAACCACATATGATGACCTTGATGTTGTCTCTTGCTGCTATAGCATCAGTCCTCCATACAGTCTTGCACTAATTCTCCAATCAATCTCTTGCTAACTTGCTTCTAACCTTTTCCATGAGCAATCCCCTCAATATATAGGAGAAGATTGATTAGTTACTTGGATAGGGAATGATCCTAAGATATCTGGGAAGTCAGTACTTTGCCAACCATTCGAAGGCCAACTCACCCTTCTAGAAGATTCCTTCTAGAAGGATCGAGAACTTATCCATTTTCCTCCTTTAAAAACATGTTCGCACCCTAACCATGAGTATAGTGCGAGAAGTTCGCACCCCAGCTGAATGCAGCTTGCGGGAATGAAGTATTCTCGTAGGAGAGTATATATGCAGCCTGCGAACTATCTTTAAAATATGATTTTGGAAACTTGACAAGTGTAACCTTTCTTAGGAAAATGTTCTTAATGAAGAGTTTGATTCTCCATTATCATGACATGATCATAATATCATCTCGATAACCAAAAATGTGGATAACAATGGGGGAGAAAATCCAACAAAAAATTCCTTAATATAGATAGCCAATACAATGCTAAGAGAATAAACCAAACACTACATAAAGTCCCCTCCCAAGTAATGCACCTCTCTCTCTTCCTTCTTCTCCAACTGCAGCTCCAAACTTTCATTCTGGATGATTGAATAAGTGAGTGAACAAATCAGGTGCTGGCCTCCTTTATTTATACAATCTGACAGGTGATGAAAGGAAGTGTCTTTTCACTGGCAGGGCCGACTTCTCCTTCTAGGTGGTTAGAACCACTTCAATTTATTTTGGGGGTTGACTTCTCATTTTGCATATTACAATTAGGGTTTGACCAATCCGCAAAAGGGGATTTGGTCATTTACAATGCCTGACATGATCAATTCATAAAAGGGGATTGATCTAATGAATAATACATCAATAATAAATAGAATACTCTTTGAAGTTACAATATTTCAACACTCCCCCTTAACAAGAAGGGTATTCTACAACAACATCAGGAAAGAGAGAGGGAAACATCATGAATAGTGGAACACTGACTAGTGTATCTATAAATCATCAGAATTTTTTCTCATCATAAATATCATCAACAACATAGCACAAGGGCTGGAGCATCATCAACATCAGCACTAGGTTGAGAGTCTTCAACATGAAGCTGGCATCACAACATGAAGCTGGCTACACAATATCATCAACACGAAGCTGGTATCACAGTACGAGACTGGCAACACAACATCATCAACACAAAGTTGGCATCATGGCATGAGGTTGGAAACACATCATCAAAGCACGAGGTTGGAAACACATCATCACATCTCGAGGTTGGAAACACATCATCACATCACGAGGCTAGAAACACATCATCACAACACGAGGCTGGAAACATCATCATCACAACATGAGGCTAGAAACATCATCACAACATGAGGCTGGCACACCATCACAACATCAGGCTGGCAACATCATCACAGCATGAGGTTGGCACATGATCACAACACGGGGCTAGCACATGATCACAACACGAGGATTGCACATCATCAACATGGGGTTGGCATCACAACACTAGGATGGCAACACAACAGTACTCCCCCTTTCTAGGGAGGTCCTTACGGACTACACCAATCTTATCTCGAAAGTGCTCAAACTTTACATGAGATAGAGGCTTGGTCAACACATCAACAACCTGTTCATCTGTGCTAACATATTAGATATTTATGGCTCCTCTCTGCACCATATCACGGATGTAATGATATCATATCTCTATGTGTTTTGACTTGTCATGGAAGACATGGTTCTCTTTCATCTTTATGCAGCTCTAGTTATCACACAGGATCATGGTTTCTTCCATCTCTAGATTGAATAGACCTATCAACAACTTCCAAAGCCATATGGCTTCACAATTGGCAGAACATGCAGCAATATATTATGCTTCTGCCGTGTTGAGAGAAATGCTTGTTTTCTTCCTACTCTGCCACGATATCATGGTTGACCCCATACTGAAACAACATCCTGAAGTGCTCTTTCTATCAAAGACACTTCCAACCCAATGTGAATCAGTATAACCACTTAGTCTGAAGTCATGATCTCCATCATAATTGAGACCACAATCTACTCTACCCTTAAGGTACCTCATCACATGTTTTGCAACAGTCAGGTGAACACATCTGGGCTCTACCAGAAGCTGACTCAAGGTGGTCACAGAAAAACATATATCTGGCCTGGTCTTCGTCACATACATCAATGATCCAATGATCTGTCTATATAGCATAGCATCAATCAATTCTGACGAAGTGACAACTAGGAGCTTCAACTTTGTTTCCATGGGTGTATTCATGGACTTGAACTCCAACATATCAAATCTCTTCAGTATTTCAACTCCATACTTACCTTAGTTGAGGAATATCCTCTTTGGGCTCTGCCAGACCTCAAGACCTAATAAATAGTACATTAGGCCAACGAGCTTTTTCTTACAATCAGTGATGAGATTTTCTTCTCCAGTTAAGAATAAGTCATCCACACACATCAGTAATATAACAGGCGCATCATTCATAACCTTGAAGTAAAGGTTAGGATTATATTTACTCTTGGTAAAGCCCAAGCTTGTCAAAAAACTGTCAATCCTTCCATATCAAGCTCTAAGAGCTTTCTTCAATCCGCACAGAGCCTTCTTCAACTTGCAGACATGAGTCTTCCTATATTCAACTTCAAATCCTTGAGGTTCTTTTATATACACTTATTCATTAATACCATTAAAGAAAGATGTTTTCACATCCATCTGGTGTAACTTCCACTTCATCTTAGCTGTAAGGGCTATGACGGTTCTGAGTGAAGTGTATCTGGCTACAAGAGAAAACGTCTCTTCATAATCAATGCCTTCCTTTTGAGAAAAGTCACGAGTAACAAACCTTGCTTTATATTTTTCAATAGTTCCATCAACAACATGTTTTATTTTGAAAATCCATTTGGAAGATACCACATCCTTGCTCTTCGGTCTGGGAAATATTTCCCATACATCATTATTTATGATGGATTGGTATTCTTCTTTCATGGCATCTTCCCATTCTTCCTTCTGAATTGATTCTTCAAAGCAGGTAGGCTCCTTCTCTAAGAGATCACACATCAAAGTCATATAATTGGAGAATGGCTTAGGTTTATTCACTTGTCTCATGTTTCCTTCGGGGACACCATACTTCTCTCCATCTTGAATAAGTTCCCTTTCCCAGGATGGATTTCTCTTGTGGGAGATCGTCATCTGGGGAGGTTCTTGAGATTCTATTATTTCATGGTCTTCTAGAATCTCCTCATAAGGGGAAGCTATGACTTCCCTCACTGGTTCTGCAGCTCTGGGGGCTATAGGTTCCTCTACATATACTTCTTCAAGCCGACATCTTCTTGATTTCTTGAGTGTTGCATCTTCATCAAAGGTTACATCCCTTCCGATCTCAATGTGATGGTAACCTGGTATATAAACTCTGAAGTCCTTGGAGACCTCACAGTATCCAACAAATATTCCCTTCTTTCCTGAAGGGTCCAACTTGGTTTTCTTCTCTTTTGGAATATGTACAAATACTAGGCAGCCAAATATTTTCAGATGGCTTACTTTTGGCTTCTTTCCAGAGAACATCTCTTCAGGGGTGTTGAACCCAAGTTCACTATGGGACAATTTGTTTTGTACATATATTGTTTTTTTTGTTGCTTCTTCCCATAAGCACATTGGAAGATCTTGATCATGGATCATGGTCTTCACTGCTTCCATTATAGTTTTGTTCTTTCTTTCTGCTACACCATTTTGTTGAGGATTGTAGGGAGTGGTGAGCTCCCTCTTGATCATGGCATCTTTGCAACAATTTGAAAACTCTTTTGAGGTGTATTCTCCTCCATTATCTGACCTAAGTATCTTGATATTTTTTTCAAAAAGATTCTCTATCAAGGCTTTGAATTCCTTGAATTTACTGAACACGTCATCTTTTAATTTAAAAAAGTAAACCGAGAATAGTCATAAATACAAGATGCATAGTATACATACCCACTGATGGAGGATGATGGAATTGGGCCACACACATTTGAGGGAATGAGCTCTAGGAATCCTTCTGCTTTACTGTCTCTCTTCGAAAAAGGGTTCTTAATGTTCTTTCCTTGTGCACATCCATTGCACACAACTTCATGGTCAACCTTGAGTTATGGTAGACATGTGAATTCCTTTCTTACATAAGGTAACTCCTTGTAGTTGATGTGGGCTAATATTCTATGCCAAAGTTCACATGGAATCTCAATGGAGTGGGTCATGGTTGCTTCTGAGTGACCCTTTAGCTTATACAAGCCACCTTCTTCTTTTCCAATAACAATTGCTTCTTCCATGGTTTTTACTTTGGCCTACATAAGGAATTCTCTATCTATGAAGGAAACTTTGAAGCCTTTATTTTCTAAAGATGAGATGGAGAGTAGATTCTTTGTCAAACCTAGTACATATAGTACATCCTTCATCTTCATTGGGGTCCTTGAATCAAGCTTGTAACTTGATTATCCTACTCCCTTGATAGGGTATTGATAATCATCTCCAAGTGTAAATTTATGAGGAAACTTATTTTCTGAAAGGAAAGAGAGAATGTCTCTTTGACCTGTCATGTGCTTGGAAGCACCACTATCAATGAGCCAAGTGTCCTCACTAGGTGATACTGATGTTGAGAGGGCATAGATTAAGACATAGTCTTCAATTCGTTCTTTTATCATATTTGTGGGTGGCTCTTCATCTTCAAATGCATGGGTATGGTGCCTCTTGTTTTTCTTGTATTCTTCTCATCTATCTGGAAAATGTTTCACAATATGTCCCATCTTGTCACAATGGTAACATTGGTAGGATGAAAAATCTTTTTCTCTTTTTTGTCCTTTTTGAAACTTTTGGAATCTCCTTGGTTGAGATTCTTTATGCGTGAATTGGTTTTGGGTGTGAGACTCCTTATGAGTTTCTTTCTGGAAGTAAGACTTTTTTCTTCCTCCTTTAGTTTGAGTAGATAGGGCTTGATATTCATCTCTTGATAGAAAATCTTCTCAGTTAGCTACTCTTAATTATTCTTGAACACATTCTTCCCAAAGATTGTCAAATTGTAGTTTCTACTTTATGGCACAAATAGCTTGGATGAATGCATCCCAAGGTCTTTTGAGACCATTAAGGGTCGTCATTATGAGTTCGTCTTCATATATACTATCTTCAATTGCTTCTAGATGTTCTTTGAATTGTGTTATTTTGGAGAAATATTCTTGGATTGTTTCTCCTTTCTACATCCTTGTATTCTTGAGTTGAGTTCTTGGATTCATCTTCCGATATATGTTCTTTCCTTCATATAATATAGTTATGGAATCAAACATTTGTTTTGGACTCTTCTTTGAAGACACTTGAGGAATCAAGTGATCTTTGATAGAATCTGCAATGATTCTTTTGGCCCTAATTGTGTCATTTTGGTGTTTTTCTTTAGCTTCTGCATCAACGGGTTCTGGTACATCTTCTTTAATGAATATTTCTATATCATTATATTCAAGTATGAGTCCAATCCTATACTTCTAGGCATAAAATTTTTCCACACCTTCTAGCTTGTCAACAAGCTTAATGCTTGCAGATATCTTTTACCTGGAGTTAGGAAAATGACCAAAAAATGAAAATTCTCAGAATTGAATTTTGAACTTACAAGGAAGTGCACTTGGCTGAGAAAAGTAGCCTGAAGTGGCTAGATTTTAGAAAATACATTTTTTCCCCGTCAAACTTGACCAATGGATTTCTGGACTAGTGCTCCTAGTTTTCTAGTACTTTTGGTACTAGTAAAAACTAGGGTTCACTTTTCGGGAGTTCTATCCACTGAAAAGGTGCGCTGAAGGTGCCAAAAAGTTCCTTGGGCTACGACACACTTTTACACATGACTTTTGGGCTGAAATTCCTCTTCAATAAAATCCCTAATTTCTTTGTAAGACAATAGTGACGTTTTCCTTTTTCCTGTGAAAGATTCTCTCTTTAGCTGAGCTCTGATACCATATCAAAGTTTAATCTATTATTAGGTTTCTTTTCAATTTACTATATAACCATAACATAGATAGGATCACTGAGAGAAACACAATCACAAGAGACACATCATTTATCCTGGGAAACCCTCATTCGGGAGAAAACCCAACAAAAACTTCCTTAATATAGATATCCAATACAATGCCAAGAGAATAAACCAAACAATACAGAAATTCCTCTCCCAAGTAATGTGCCTCTCTCTCTTCTCTATTCTCCAACTACAACTCCAAACTTGTGCTCAGGATGATCGAATGAGTGAGTGAACAAATAAGGCGTTGGCCTCCTTTATTTATACAATCTGGCAGGTGCTGAAAGGAAGTGTCTTTTCACTAGTAGGGCCGACTTCTCCTTCTAGGTGGTTAGAACCACTTTAATTTATTCTGGGGACCGACTTCTCATTTTGCATATTAAAAATAGGGTTTGACCAATCCGCAAAAGGGGATTTGGTCATTTACAATGTCTGACATGATAAATCAACAAAAGGGAATTGATCTAATGAATAATACATCAATAATAAATAGAATGCTCTTTGCAGTTAAAATATTTCAACAATATCCACACAGGATATCTCATGAAAAACTTCACCACTATCAGTACCATTTGATAGCATCGGTACATAAAAAATATATCATCAATTGCATCATATCTCGAGGCCATACTCCATATAAGTAATCAGGCATGATGTTGAATAAGTCATGTAACGCACTCAAAAGAGTGTCTCGCATAAGTCACTCACTCAACAGAGTGATACAAGGACCATTCTTCTAATCTGGACATACGTCCTAGAAGAATGATTGTCCTAACAGATGCTAAATGCCACACAATGGATGTTGGGTATGTGTTATATTCAAACGTGTCTCTCAGATTGGAAGGTGAAGAGCACAATCCGGCTGTGTCTCTCAGATTCAGTATTACTAGATGTGTCAGAGGAAGCTACAACTAAGGATTTATGGGATAAGTTGGGGAAGTTGTATCAGTCTAAGTCTCTAGTAAATAAAATATTCCTAAGAAATAAGTTGTATAATCTGAGGATGAGAGATGGAGACTCGGTGGCAAATCATTTGAACGCTTTCAATACTATGGTAAGTCAGTTAGTATTTGTTGAGATTACAATTTCAGATGAAGATAAGTGTATCAGTTTACTATGTTCTTTACCAGACTCGTAGGATAGTCTGATTGTGGCCATAGGTAGTACTACAACTGCCTTGAAGTTTGATGAAGTGGTCTCATCTTTTTTGTCAGAGGATATTAGATAGGAGAATATGGAAGGATGGAGCACAGACACATTATTTGCAAGAGGACGCTCCCAAGAAAGAAATAGATCTAAGCTCTCAAGTGGGAGATCTAAGTCTAAGGGTAGATCTAAATCTCCTAGAAATTTTGTAAAGGTATGTTGGAGATGTGGAAAAGAAGGGCACTACAAGAAGTAGCGTAGATCCAAAGTTGAGAAAAAGAAGGGATCTGAAGAATATCCTTCTACAGAAGAAAATACCTCCAAGGAAGAAGGAGGGGATGTGTACTTGGATTCTTCAAGAACACATGTAGATCATGAGGCATGGTTGGTTGAATTAGGTGCATCCTTTCATATGACTCCCCACAGGGAGTGGTTCTGTGAATATGAAAGGTATGATGGAGGTAATGTTTTCTTAGGTGATGATTCGACAACCAGAATCATAGGATGAGGAAAAGTCAAGTTGAGGCTAATAGATGGAAGGATTAGAACATTATCTGGTGGTCTATACATCCCAGGTTTGGCCAGAAATTTGATTTATGTAAGTAAAATGGAAAATGCAGGGGTAAAAACAATATTTGAAAGGGAAACCTTCAATATGGTTCAAGGAGAAATGGTGTTGTTGAAAGGAGTTCAGTTTAGAACTCTGTATAAGCTGCAAGGAAGCACTATTAGTGATGGTTGTAATAGTTTCATTGTTCATGATATTGGAGTTGAAGAAGAAAGAAGGTATGGATGAAGGTATGTCTAACTGCTCTCTAGATTTTGATTTATGTGAACATTATGTATATGGGAAGAAAAATCGGGTAAGATTCCCCTTTGGTGCAACGAGGGAAGAAGGAATTTTACAGCTATTTCATAGTGATGTTTTTGGACCTGTGTCGGTCCCATCATTGGGAAAATATGTGTACTGTCTCATTTATAAATGAATTCTCGAGGAATAATTGGATATATTTCCCCAGGAAGAAATCTAAATTCTTTGACATGTTTAAAGAGTTTAAGGCTCTTGTTGAGAATCAAATAGAAAAAAGAATTAAGGTTTTGAGGACAGATAATGGCAGAGAGTTCTACGAGAATGAATTTGAAGATTTTTGTAAGAAGTGCGATATAGAAAGGTATAAGACTACTCCATATACACCTCAACATAATGGAGTAGCAGAAAGGATGAACATGACACTGATGGAAAAATCAAGGTGCATGCTCAGTGGTGCCGTGTTAGGGAAAGAATTCTGGGCAGAGGTAGTGGGTACTGCATGTTACCTAGTCAACAGATCACCCTCATCAGCGCTAGATGACAAGACTCCAAAAGAGGTATGGACTGGTAAGAAACCTTCTCTCACACATCTCAAGGTATTTGGCTATGATGCATATGTTCATGTTCCAAAGGAAAACAAGAGTAAGCTAGATAAGAAGGTTGAAAAGTATATCTTTATTGGATATAAAGATGGTCTCAAAGGTTATAAGTTTTGGAACCTAGAAGCTAAGAAGGCAGTGTATAGACAAGATGTGGTATTTAGAGAAATGAAGGATGTTGTTAAACAAGAAGTCCTACCAAGTAAGGAAGAACCAGAGAAAATAGAGTTTGATTTAAAGGATGATGAATCAAACTCTACAGAAGAACAAGAATAAAAAGAAGAAGAAGATCCTCATACTCCATCATTGAGGAGATCGGTTCGAGAAAGAAGACTACTAGAAAGGTATACTCCATATGATTTCCGTTCAAAATTTTCTTTGTCTATTACTGATAATGATCCTAGAACTGTCAGGGAGGAAGTAGATTCAGAGGATGGAAATATCTGGAAAAATGTCATGGATGGAGAAATGGTAGCCTTGGATAAGAATGAGGCTTGGGATCTAGTGGAGTTCCCGACTGGAAGAAATCCCATTGGCAAAAAATGGGTATTTAAAAATAAGATGAATGCAAAAGGAAAAGTGGAGAAATACAAATCTCGGTTAGTAGCAAAGGGTTATTCCCAGGTTAAGGGAATTGATTTTGGTGAGATTTTTTCTCTTGTTGCCAAGTTAACCTCTATGCGATTTTTGTTATCTGTTGTTGTTGCATTTGATTTTGAAGTAGAACAGATGGATGTGAATACATCATTCCTACATGAGGATCTGGAAGAAGAAATCTATATGAAGAAACCAGAAGGTNCCACATACATCTGAGTGTATCAGATCAAAGATCTCCTTGGATCTATTCTCACTGCTTGGGAATGGCTTCTTAATATTCTTCCCAAGTGCACATCCTCTGCAAATACATTCATGTATTGATTGTAGTTCTGGTATGACTACAATCATCGATTTTAGATCTATAAATGATTGATAATGAAGGTGAGCATACCTTCTATTCCATAACTCACTAGGATTGAGTTCATCATGTACAAGAGCTTGAGAATTCTGACATAGGAGTTTATACAATATTCCTTCATGTATCCCAATGACTCTAGCATATTCTATTTTTGAATCTTTAGACCATACAAGAAATTTTCCATCGAAAAAGGATATTCTATCTCCTCTGTCTCCCAAGCAAGAAATGTATACTAAATTCTTTTTCAAACCAGGAACATATAAAACATTTTTAATATGAACATTGTTACATGATTCCATTTTGATAGAAGCTTTTCCCATTCCTTTGACTGCATAAGAGTTATTGTCTCTAAGTTCAACTTTATGAGAGGTTTCCTTTTCCTACATGCTTGAGATATTTTCACGATCACCAGTCATATTACTTGAAGCTCCATTATCGATTAGCCACATGTCATATTCAAAGGATCATGTAAGAGCTGAGTAGTAGAAGAAATTTATTTTTTCATGCTTGTCTTTCTTTGAAGGTTCTTCATCATTGGTAGATGACGCATGGTGTATTTCCTTTCTCTTATTTTCTAGTTTAGGAAAATCCTTTTTGTAGTGGCCATAATCATGGCATCCATAACATTGTACCTTTGACATATCTCTCTTATGATTGAATTTCTTTCTTGAACCAAATATTTTCTTACCTCCATGTCTCTTGAACTTTGTTGCATAGGATTGAGCATCCTCTTCCTTTTGAGATCTTCCCTTTGAGTTGATCCTTGTCTCTTCCTATGTGCAACAAGTCCAAAGTTATTCACACATTGGAAAATCCTTCCTTGTGATCATGCTTGCAACAAATGCATCCCATGATTTAGAGAGACCATTAAGTGAAATATTCACATTTCCCTTTTCTAGAATAACTTCTTCAATGGCTTGTAGTTGATATCTCAACTGGGAAATCATTAACAAGTATGAGGCTATAGTGTCATCCTTAATCATCTTTGTGTCACTAATCTCATTCTTTAGACTCATCACTTGTCCAATATTTCTGACTGCAAAGAGATTAGTTAGGGCATCCTACATATTTTTGTATGAGTCAAGATTGGATATGTAGGGTATCAAGTGATATTTTACAGATTNTGATTGAATTTCTTTCTTGAACCAAATATTTTCTTACCTCCATGTCTCTTGAACTTTGTTGCATAGGATTGAGCATCCTCTTCCTTTTGAGATCTTCCCTTTGAGTTGATCCTTGCCTCTTCCTATGTGCAACAAGTCCAAAGTTCTTCACGCATTGGAAAATCCTTCCTTCTGATCATTCTTGTAGCAAATGCATCCCATGATTTAGAGAGACCATTAAGTGAAATATTCACATTTCCCTTTTCTAGAATAACTTCTTCAATGGCTTGTAGTTGATATCTCAACTGGGAAATCATTAAAAAGTATGAGGCTATAGTTTCATCCTTAGTCATCTTTGTGTCACTAATCTCATTCTTCAGACTCATCACTTGTCCAATATTTCTGACTGCAAAGAGATTAGTTAGGGCATCCTACATATTTTTGTATGAGTCAAGATTGGATATGTAGGGTATCAAGTGATATTTTACAGATTCCAAAATGATACTCATAGCATTTATGTCATTGTCCTTGAACTTATCCACTGCTGCAAAATCCTGAGGTTCATTTTCTTTTCCTGCTTCAAACTATGGTTCCATGATCTTTCCCTTCATGATATCTAGAACTTTGTTCTTGGAAAGGATGAGGTCAATCCTTGTCTTACATGTTCTCAAGTTTGGAGCTCCTCCTAGCTTGTTCTCTGACTTCATAGAGTTAGTCATGACTATCTTTGACTTCAACTTTGACAAGTTAAAAATTTGACTTTGACCTTGACCATTCAAACTTTGACTTTGACCCAAAAATTCAACCTTGATGTTTTTGTTAGCTGAGAGTACCAAGTGGTGCTCTAAGATAAGGTGCACTAGAATGTCCAATAATTATGCCAAACGTCTCACTTGAAGTGCCTAGAAAGTTAGGTTAGGGTTTGTTGCAACTACAAGATCAGAAACCTTGGTTGTAGATGCAACTGGTGCCACAACGAACTTAACAAAGAAATTCCACTTTAACTTCTAGTGGTTAGACTGTCCTGAAGGTGGTGTTGGTCCATAACCTGTTAAGATGTGCTGATTTAACCATAGAAAATATGACAATATTGTCACCCAACCATTGGCACGCAACCACCCCCGAGCACCGTAACCTTTGAAAGATAGAATAATTCTGGAAGCAGTACCAGACCCAACAGATAACCAAGAGATAGTGTACCTTTATCCAAATGTAGCACACCAAGAAGAAAGTCCAAAACCATAAACCAAGACCAATACCCAGCTGCAGTCATTCCAGCTGCACTCCTCTTCTAGACTTGCGCACCACTTGACTTGTGTGAGCTTGTGAGTGATTGTGTGTCCAAATGAGATCAAGTGACCTCTATTTATAGTGATCTTTGTCACCTGTCTAGGCTGACTTCTCCTTTTAGAGGCTAATACTTTAATATTAATTATTTTATTGAGCCAACTTGTCTTCTAGGGTTTCCACACATCTCTTTATGGTTTCTCTAACTTCTATAATATTCTAATCTAGTCAGAGGTTACACATGGAGGTTGATACCTCCCGCAACTACCATAATATCAACATGCCTAGAGAAATTATACATATGGATGCAGAGCATTATTATGAGATACATTATTTCCCTGGCATGGGAACAAATATGAAAGATGAATTTTCAACATTATGGGCTTTGAGGTTTTTGGTTAATTCAAAAAAAGATTAAAAAAAAATTACAAATAATGGGAAATTTAAAAGTTGTCACATAATGGGTCAACCAAAATATTCAAGTTCAAGTGGTTCACCTTTAGACGCTGATGGGATAAATTTGTGATTTCCTGGACGAGTTGGAATGGTATAATTGTGCTCACATATATAGGGAGATGAAATCCAAGGCCAACCAATTATCAAAGGATTATTTGATTCTAGATAGAGGCTTGAGAGGATTTCATTT
>JZKD02S0261602.1:0-20803 GCA_000966675.3 Picea glauca
ATATATGTTATATGCTGCTATATATAAATCTAACATAAATACTTCAACGTAATATGAACCTTCTATATATATTATATGCAATACATTCAAGATATATAATATGATATTACATTTTATGAACTTTTTTTTTCTCAGAAAATTACGCTTTATATTATAAAAAATAGAAACTGTTCGAATACAAAGATATCATAACAATGATATCAGCTTCAAAAATGTCCAAAATAACCATGCAGTTATCATCTCGACCATTACAAAAGCTTTCAAAAACTATAGGACCATGCAAATAAATGTCCAAGCCTCCTAAATACCTAGATCCGTCTCCACAAAGGATAGACCAATCCCAACAAAAGATACACCATGTATTCCTTCACCAAAGTACAGGTGGATCTCTGTACTAACCACCCATATCAGCAAAAAAGAAAACCAAAGACAATCCCACTAGTAAAGTTCTAAAAACTGATAAGGCCCTTCATGGTCCTCTTCACACATAAAATAGACAATCTACCCAAGGGATTGATGGAGTGCACGTTTGGATAGGCTGTCAACAATTGTATTCCCTTCTCTGTATACATGAGAAAAAGATATTTTTTGAAAAAATTTTGTAGTCTCCTTGATGTAGTCCTTCCAACATTCCAGTGCAACCACTTGAAGATGACCCTTACCTTTCATAAATTCAATGATAATTTTTTAGTCTTCCCTAATATGAATGTCCACAATTGAAAGGAAAGAGGCCAAAGTGAGAAGAGCCCAAGCTCCCAAGAGCTCTTATTTTGTGTTCATACCGGGCCCATAGTTAAAATACCACTCGTAACATCTGTGCTCACTATTTCTAATAAGTCCTTCAACTCCACAATTATTCCCCGAAGAGTCAGCAGCCCCATCAAACCATCCCACCACACCATCCTTGGCATATGTATCAGGAAATTTTCTACAATGGGTAGCTTTTAAAATATTTTTATAGTCCGCCATCATGAAAATCAATAAGTAATCCGCCTTCTACAAATTTGGGTTGCAATCTTCAAATATCGCCAGATTCTGCTCCTTCTAGATAAACCAACAGATGATCGCGGGTAGGAAAGGGTAGAATAAATTTTGTTCTTTCCAGGACTTAAAACACTTCGCAATTGTATTGCCAGACCACCTACCAGGAAGGTTTAATGTTTTTGTTACCTTTTTTCAGGACTTCCATGGAAAATGAGCACTCCACAAACAGATGGTAGACAAACTCCTTGCTAGCTTTACATAAATGGAAAAAAATAGTTCCATGAAAACCTCTACGCTGAAGTAGATCCTAGGTAAGAATATTATTCTCTTCCATTAACCTGGTGAAAAGATGAATTTTTAAGGGGCACGCCCATGACCACATCTCTTTCCTCCAGTCTCCAATCATAAAACACCAATTCTTTTTTTCCAAGGCCTCATATGCATTCTTGATAGTTAATTGTCTCGACGCATCCCCCCCCCCCCATCCATATAATCTTATCCGACTTTTCCAATAATTGAACACCATTGTTAATGAGCGCAAAGTGGAAGGAATTCCATTCCAATGTAAGATCCCCTTCTAACCCCAAAGCATCGTTGGAGTGCCAATTAGTTCCAATCATCCCCACATGAGATTCACATTGTGCCTAGAATAAGAAATATATGCCTTTCCTATTGAGTGCTATGATCAATTCTTCAGTCAAAAAAACCCCTTCCCCCATCCTCAGAATGTGATCTTTTCCTAACAGAATGTGATGACCAATTCCCGATATCCAAGCTATCCAGTGTAAGATAATGTGCAAAGATTTTAAAAGATGCTTCCAGGTCTAAGACCCTTTAACATCAGATACAATAACCGTGTGCAACCATCTATCAACAGATGCATATGGATAGTATTGATCTTTTAAAACATGGTGCCATAATCCATCTTGCATCAGTTCCCTCCATAGAGTATTTTCCACCATATCCCTTCCAAATCTTCCCAAGTGCCTCAAACCCCAGCCACCATATTGTTTTGGACATGCTATAAGATGCCATGCACAGAGATGGATCTTATTTTTCCTATTGCACCCCGACCAAAGGAAATCAAAGATAACCTGTCGAATTCTATGAATAATAGGAGAGGGAAAATTTGCAAGAGCTAGCCAATAGACAAGCTGACTCTCTAACACTGCCTTGATGAGAACAAATTGCCCCCCTATGGATAGACACCTATTACACTAGTGGGTAATTTGAGATTCATACTTGGCAATCAACCAATGCCAATCCTCAGACTTATATCTATCAATCTTCAGAAAATATCCAAGATACCTGAAACCACTAATAAGATCAACAAAGTTATAATGAAAATGAGCCTTTAAAATCACCATATCTTGTTGTTTCACACCGTGTAGTAGAAACAATGTTTTCTTTTCATTTATCTTGAGACCAGAAGCCCTACAAAAAATTTCCAGTACTTTTTTTATTTGCTTCCACTCAACGATGGATGTTTTTTTCATAATGAGGATATCATCTATAAACAATAGATGGAGAATCTTAAGAAGCCTTGATACCTTTATGCGTGTCGGTAATCCTTCCTCTTGGCTTTTTTTAGGCCAAACTTAAGCCTTCCATAATTAAAATAATTAGCAATAGCGACAATGGACACCCCTGACATAAGCCTCTCCCACTGTTGAAGAATCCTGAAGTCTCACCATTAATCAATATAGCATATGTTGTTGATGTAATACAACCCATTATCCACTTTGTCGTAGGTAGGCTGAATCCACATTGAAGCAAGACCAGTCTTAGATAATCTGAGCTGACACAATCATAGGCATTTTTTAAGTCAATATTAAGGATTAAAGCTTGAAGCTTTTTCTCTTTGATACTATGCAAGATTTTCTGTGTCGTCTCGATAGCGTCGATAATTTGTCTTCCTTTTAAGAAGCCAAATTGTTCCTCGGATAAGACACGAGAAAATATCGGTCTAATGCACCTAGCAATTATTTTAGTGAAGATATTATAACAAAGTTTACATAAAGATATCGGGAAGAATTCCTCAAAGGTAGCAGGCCATCTACCTTCAGGATGAGAGCAATAAAAGTCGAGTTGAGAGCTTTGTTAACTACACTAGTCTTATGCGACTCCTCAACTGTGTCCACTAAGTCTTTAGGAATCAAATGAAAAAAATGCAAATAGAATTCCATCATCCACCCATCGGGCCCAAGAATCTTGTCCTTTGTGAAGCCCTTTAAAACGTCTAATATCTCCTCCTTTGTAACTGATTTCTCAAGCTGGATGACTTCATCCTCACTTACCAACCTTGGATATAATCCGACTGATGCAACCTGATCCACTATCATATTCATTCTTGGTTCTTGATAGAGGGTACTGAAATATCTCTGAGCTTCAATCTTTATTGCATCCTACCCAAAGTGTTCCTGTCCCAATTCATCTTTGATCTCCCATAGATGTTTTTTATTCCGCCTGTAACTGGCGAAGTGATGAAATAATTTAGTGTTCATGTCCCTGCTTTTTATCCATGTCACCGTGATTTTAAGTCGCCAACGATCCTCCTCAGCCATAAATAACTTGTTTTTTTAACTTTCGAGAACTTTCAATCGAGTTATAAGATCAGTACTTTGCTCCATTTCCATGTATTTCTCGGATAGGTGTGCAATCTCAACTTCTAAAAGTTCAAATTGTAAAAGTTCCTTTTCATTCTTTTCATCCAACCAAATCTTAGCCTGTGATTTTAACCTCGAGATTTTTATAGAAAACCTTCGTTGAGATCCAGCCTCCTCGACTACCCGATGAGAACCCCCAAAAGACCGAACCAAATCACATAAAGACTCTTCTTGCAGGAAAGATGGATTGAATTTAAAAGGGTAAGCAACTGAATTATACCCATAATCTATTTGAAGAACTACAGGCGCAGGATTTGATACAAAAGGTAGCACCACCTATGATCTATATTTTGTAACACCATTTAATAGAACTTCTGAAACGTAATCCCTATCTAATATCTTTTGGATCTCCTCCCCCCTCTCCTTCTATTTTTCCAAGTAGGCATTAAAACAACATGCTTAATATCCACTAACCTGTTAGAAGAGATAAGATTTTTGAAAAAATCTGCCAAAGGATCAGGTAAAGCCACCTCGCCCCACACTTCATCTACACTAATAGTAAAATTCATATCCCCTGCAAGGATGAGATTGTTCTATGCAAGAAGGCCTTTATCATCCACTTGTTCCTAGAAACGCCTATGATCAGAGCACGACCCATATGCATTTATAAAACTAATTTTCCTTTTATCCGGGATGTGGATACCTGTCAATAGAATTCCACCAACACTTAGAAAAGATCGTAGTTCAACAATATTGTGATTCCAAGCCACTAACAATCCTCCTGATGTCCCAACAGAACTAACAACACTTATCATACAATTTGGGTAAATTGATCACATGAACATCCTAGCCTTTTCCTCAGAGACTAAGGTCTCTTGGAAAAAATTATATCCAGTTTGGTATTAGAAAAAAGTCTGCTAATGGTAGGAAATTTTAGGGTGCCACCAACCCCTCTTATGTTTAGAGAGATAAGGATCATATCTTAGCTCTTACGAGGGATTTTACACCTCTAAGCGCCCCCATATCATGAGTAGAAACTGATTGCTGAACCCCCAAAGAAGGTTTTGATCCTAACTTCTTGCATGCACTACGAAGCTTGATAGGAGAGACTTCCATACCTAGGCCCCAGGACCATGCCATTTCCTTCCCTTTGCAATCTCCCTCAGTAGACACATTTTAACCCAGATCGCAGTCAGATCTCCCCTGATATGTTTCCAAACCCAAAAATGTTTGAAGTGTAAATGTGTTGAACCTACACAGAATAGATCTAGCTAAACAATGATACACACATTCACAGAGATAATAGAAGAAAGAAGAAGAAGGAGAGAAAGAATGAAAGAATTCTCATTAACCGTTGTGAATAATGAATAGTTTACACATGATATACTCTGTATAGCTCAATGATTTTTCACTGGAGGTGAACCAATGCGCCATAGTGGTGGTATAGAGTGATATTGACACACACCAGCAGTTACAGGAGTGAACTGCCACCTATTCTAGTCTCTGAGGCCATTACGTGAGTGAACTGCGACCTAATTGAGTTAACTAGTCAACTAATCTTCAGTTAACTGATTGAAAAAAGAGTAGTGAGGAGTTAATGTAGGGAATCAAGGCTAATGCGCCAATCTGGTGATGATACCAAGGAAAGGTCGAATTATCATAGTGATGATCCCAATGTTGCATGGTGACAAAATCAATGCAACATCTAAACTCAACTCCACTAGTCAAACTGAAGTGTCAACTGAAAGAGAATATTCTCTAGGTGGAATATTCTCCCCTAAAATATAGGAGACTAGATAATGGCTAATTATGACTAATAAACAAGGAAAAATAAATCCTAGTTGTGTGTGAAGTAACTCCAACACCCCCCCTGAACATCACTATGGTGAAAATAAAGATTGGGTCCTGATAATGAGGCCATGTTAGGTACCCAAGTACAAAATATACACTGAAAATAAAGTGAGGAAAGAGGGAAAATCTCATGGGAAACCCCTACCCTCAAGGTACAATGTATGTAAAAAGAAGAACTACGGTTTCTAGGCAACTGTGTCCTTCACTCCAAGACGACTTCACAGAGAATGGAACTTCTGCTCAGTGAAGGTCTTGGTGAAGATGTCTGTCATTTGTTCTGCTGAAGGAAAGAAATGTATGTCAATGATACCCTCATGTACTAAGTCCCAAATGTAGTGCATGTGGATCTCGATGTACGTCATCTACTGCCTCTGAAATGGATCTCTATGGAACTTCAAAGTGCTATGGTTGTCACACCAGATGATGATCGGACGATGAAACTAAATGCCCAACTCAGTGAGAAAATGTTGTAGCCACATAGCCTGAATGGTTATGTTTACTACCCCTCTGTACTCTACCTTGACTGAAGATAGAGAAATGGCAACTTGCTTCTTGCTCGACCAACAGATAGGCCCAAAACCAAGACTTAGTGAGTAACCAGATGTGGACTAGCGATCAATGTTATCGCCAGCCTAGTCGGAATCTGTAAACCTGATGATATATAATGTAGAGTTAGCTGCAAAATGAATCACAAAGGTGATGGTGCCCTAAATGTATCGTAGGATATGCTTTGCAGATTTCCAATGTAGTTCATGTTGCTCCTACATGAACCTAGAAACTGTGCCAACTGCATATGAGAGGTATGGTCTGGAGTGTGTGAGATACAACAAGCTCCCCACTATCTTTCTATACAGTGTGTTGTCAACAAGTGGAGTCTCCTGGCCATCCTCAAGTTTGAATCCTGATAGGAAAGGAGTCAGAGTAGACTTACAGTCTGTCATGTGAAATATCTCAAGGATATCTCGTGCATACTTGGATTGAGATAGTTTGATGCTTGATGCATCCTAACTAATCTCAAGTCCAAGGATGAAGTGTAGTGGACCCATGTCCATCATCAAAAACCTGTCATGTAGAATCTTCTTGACTGGAGCAATCACTGAAGTCGAGCACCCGGTGATCAACAATTCATCGACATACGGAACTCAAAGTAGAAGTGAATCAACCGTCTTGAGCATGTAGACATTCGGGTCTTATTTACAACATACAAAGTTCTGTGACAACATGTAGGAATCAATCTTTGCATACCATGCCCTTGGAGCTTGCTTGAGGCCATAAAGTGACTTCTTCAGTCGACAGACCAAATATGAGTCCTGCATAAAAACCCGGGGTTTCTCCATGGAGATCTCCTCAGAGAGATCATCGTGAAGAAATGAATTCTTCAAATCCATCTTATGGACTTCCCATCCCTTGGGTACCACAATGGAAAGTGCCAACCATATGGAATCCATCTTCACTACTGGAGAGAAAGTCTCATCATAGTCAATACCATGAACCCACTGAAATCCTTTGGAAACAAGCCTAGCTTTGTATCTACTAATTTTTCCATCCACTGTGCTCTTGGTCCTGTAGACCCATCTGCATCTGACAAGTTTCCTCCCAGAAGGAAGGAGAACCAGATCCCATGTCTGGTTCTCGAGGAGGGAGTTGTATTCCTCTTGGATGGCATATTCCCAAAAGGGATTTCCAACAGCCTTACCATAAGACTGTGGATCTGAAGACTGAACCAAGAAAAGATACCTGGAGGGAAATGGTTCATTGGAAGTGAGTGCAACAAGAGGTTCCTAGAAATCAGACCGAGTCCTCCTAGTATCGGTTGGATCACCAACGAGATCGCCTACATCCTGAAGAGTAGTATGTGCCCACTTGGGCCTCTTCTCTGGATCTGCAACTGCATCTGGATGCTTTGACTCTGCATCTGACTATACTAACTTTGAATCTGAATCATATGATTCCTTTGAATCATAAATCTCGTCTCAAGAAGAGTCTTCATGTGCATTCTCATCATCTTGGACAAGTGGAAGAATGAAGGTGTTTGCATGTGGCTGATGAGGTTCATGCGAGAAAATTTCCTTGAATTAGACACTACACTCAATGATGAGCCAGTCTGAGGAAATATCAATTAGACAATATCCCTTCACACCATCGGGGAATCCAACAAAAATGCACTCAGTTCTCTGTGGATCAAGTGCCTTCCTCTTTTCAGAGGGAATCCTAGCCCATGCACGTGAACTGAAAATGAGAAAGCGAGTCACTTTTAGTTTGAGGCCGCTCTAAGCCTCATAGGGGGTCTTATCCTTTACATATATATGAGGAGCTTTGTTTTGGATGTATGTTTCACAATTAAGTGCTTCGGTACATAGTCTCTATGGTAGAGATCATGCATGCAACATGCAAGATGTCATCTCCTTTAGAGATCTGTTTTTCCGCTCGACAACTTCGTTTTACTGCAGAGTATAGGGAATTGTGCATTGCAACTAGATCCCTGCCTCATGGAAAAGATCATGGATCTCATGATTTACATACTCTCCTCTGTTGTTAGTTCATAAGACCTTGATCTTCTTTCCGGATTATGTCTCAACCAAGGCTTTGAATTCTTTGAGGTGTTGAAAGACCTCAGATTTTTGCCTGAGAAAGTAGACCCATGTATAACGTGAGAAATCATTAAAAAAAATGAGAAAAAACCTCGCTTTGTTGATTGATGGATGTGGAAAAAGGACCCATAAGGTCATTGTGGATCATATATAAAGGTGTGGAATCTCATTGAGAATTTCCTTTGTCGAATTTCTCTTGAGGGTGTTTCCTGAGAACACATCCCTCACACACTCCCTTGGAGAAATAGATGTCTGGTAGACCGTCAACTAATCTGTGATTTCTAAGTTGTTTCACGTATCTGAAATTCAAATTTCCAAACCTTTCATGCCATATCCTACTACTTTCATCAGCATGAGTAAGAAGTAAAGCAGAATTAGGTTCAATGAATTCAGAAAATGTATACAATCTAGACTGATGATTTACCTCACCGGTAGAAACCTTGGAGTTGGTTTGCATGTCGTAGATATCCACAGAATTTGGTGTGAATATGAATTTATTTCTGGTGCCGGAATTCGTCATTTGATACACAAATATAAGGTTGACATAAAGTTTGGGAGCATGCAACACGTTCTAGAAACTTTCATTGGTGATTTCAATCCTTCCTTTGTCGGTGACTTCGGCATAATATTTGTCCCCCATAAGAATAGGAGAACATTTGCATGCATCCAAAGAAGAATATACTTATTTTGATGAAACTATATGATGTTATTCTATTGAATCAACGATCCAAGCATCGAGAGAGGAGTTGATGGAAATCAAGGCATGGCTAGAATTGCCTTTCTTTGGATTCAGATCTTCTGGCTTCTTCTTCTTGGCAACCTCAGGGATGTGATCTCCAAGGTTGTTTTGATGAAGTATTTGAGACATCATATCTATTTTTTTTTGCATGCATGCATATTCCAAATGGAATCCTTTGTGACAGTATGTGCATTTCTCCCCTTTTAGTTCCTTTTCCCATTTGGATCTAGAGGCATCGGTGAAAGGTTTTGTGTAAGCTTCCCTCTTTGGATGTGCATGAGCTTTCCATTTATATTTATATTTATATTTATGATATTTTTGGCTGCCATATTTCATAGTGAGTGCATGTGCCTTTGGGCCTTTGATTTTTCCCATGTTGATGAGCTTGGTTTTCTCTTGTGTCAGGGCTTCGATAAAATCCTCAAGAGAAGGCATCTTCTAGGTGGCTCCTGAGGTGAATCTTTCAGAATGGAATGTTGATATGAATACAAAGAATTTAGGATCAATCTTGGAGAGAATGGTGAGAACCATTTGTTTCTCCTCCAATTTTGCAACCCCGCAAGCTTAGGGTTGCGACAGTAAATCCTTGAATTTTGTAAAGAAATCTTAGATATTGTTAAATCTTTTTAGATCTAATGTGAGAAGCTCCACCTATAGCATGTGTCCCCTCATCTCATCCTTTTTTCCAAATATCCCTTCCAAGGTGGTCCAGGATTCATTGGGAGTCTTACAGGAAGATATGTGAAAAAGGAGATTGGGAGAAATAACACTGCAAATTGTTTCGAGTGCCTCATCCATGTGATTTAAGTACTTGGATTTTTCTATGGATGATGTCGGTTTTTTATCTATATTCAAGTTTAACCTGTACAACCCTCTGGTTCGGAGATGTATGGATATTTTCTCCTTCCATAAAAAATAGTTGTAAGGTGTAAGAATGAATTCTTTTTGGAAATCCATCATTCCGTTGTCTTCAATCTTTTGTAGCTGTAAAACAATTTGGTGTAGCTTTTTCATAGCAGTCTGTTGGCTCTGATACCATGTAAATGTGTTGAACATGCACATAATAGATCTATCTAAAAAATTATACATACATCTGCAGATAGAATAGAATAAAGAAGAAGAAGGAGAGAAAGAATGAAAGAATTCTCATTAACCATTGTGAATAATGAATAGTTTACACATGATATACTCTATATATCTCAATGAGTTCACACTGGAGGTGAACCAATGTGCCATAGTGGTGGTCTAGAGTGATTTGGACACACACCATTAGTTACGGGAGTAAACTGCCACCTATTCTAGTCTCTCAGGTAGTTATGGGAGTGAACTGCCACCTAGTTGAGTTAACTAGTCAACTAGTCTTTAGTTAACTGACTGAACAAAGAGTAGTGAGGAGTTAACTTAGGGAATCAAGGCTAATGCACCACTCTTGTGATGATACCAAGGAAAGGTCTAATTATCATGGTGATATCTCAATGTTTCATGGTGACAAAACCAATGCAACATCTAAACTCAACTCAACTAGTCAAACTGAAGTGTCAACTAAAAGAGAATATTCTCCAGGTGGAATATTATCCCCTAAAATATAAGAGACTAGATAATGAATAATTATGAATAATAAACAAGGAAAATACTTAGGAAAAATAAATCCTTAGTGTGTGTGAAGTAAATCCAACACTAAGAGGTGTGGGGCTAACTGATTCTTTAAGAGTCAGGATCAGTTCTTCAATATCAGTATTTGGCGACTATGAATTCTTGGGTAAAGTTGATAATAGTGGGGTAGAATTTTCAAGAGTCCCCCCATACTGTTTAATGGAAACCTTAGGCACTAAAGGATTAGGAATAATAGGTAGTAGGGTCTCTATAATCCTATCAGGACCTGGAATCAACCCACCCAAATCTAGAGTATTTTTTGAGGTGCTAGTAGTCTCAGAAATGGAAAACGTAGAAGAAGGAAAGGACTTATCCAGGAAGTCCCTCTTCCAAGACAAGATCTTAAAATATAAACAAGGGCAGTAAAATTTTAACTTACCGATAAAGGTTCCTGAGAGGAGGTTCGATGAATCTTCTCCAGGCCCTGAAGTAAAAGCTCCCACCTCTATTGAATCACCTTCACTCATATACTGATCATTGGCCTGAGAATCCAAAGAGTCTTCCGCAGTTCCAATTCTGTTCCAGGATGGGCATTGATTTCGGAGATGTCTTGTCCTTCTACATGAGTTGCAACGAAAAGGAAGACCTAGGTAGTCAAGTCACTGCACCATCACTTGAACTCTCCATTCTAATTCAATCCATTCCATAAGGACTGGATGGATATCCACTTCAACAAGTACACGTTCCATAGGTTTATCAAGATTGTGGAGCCCCTTTTTGTCAAACTTAAGGAATCGGCCTAGAAGGTTCCCAATATCCTTCAAGGCATTTTTATTCCACTAATTGAGTGGGAGGCCTATTAATAGAACCCAAACATGTCAAAGGTTGAAGTATTCTGTGGCAGGGTCAAAATGGGTTCTCCACCTCTTAAGCATAACGTTGCCTCCCTCAAAGTCTCAAAACCCATTTAAAATGATCTATGTGTCTTCAAGGATCTTGAAGACCAGAATGAACCATCCATGAGGAAATGTGAGGTATTCTAGATCATACCCAATAATGGGTAACCAGGTTCGCTGCATCTAGGATGAGAAAGAAATACTACTCCTATTATTATAAGAAAACCTCCCAACCAACACAGAGAGGGACAAGTTACAAGTTTCCTCCAAAACGACGTCCATTCCTATGACCAACCTCCATCGAGATTTCTTGGGTTTTCATACCCATGCCACCATTTTTTTTCGTGTTTCCTTCACACACAGTCTCTCCCAAGGAGTGTAATCCTTTTTTGTGCCAAAATACCTACTGTGGTTCACTGATTGTTCATGAACAATAACTTCCTTGTTAGCATGAGCACACCCTCCCCATGAAGGCCTCACTTGAGACTCAAAAACCTGTCTCAATCCTAGTCCAGGATTTGAAATGTTCTCTAAACTAGTCTCACCCGATCCCTGATAACTTAGCAGTCTCGCTGAAATCTCATAGCCTAGGCCAGGCGAAATATGTTGCTGAGGCTTAGTCCCCATGAATCCATGATCACATAACTTATTCGCCTTTGGCGAAACTAATAAATTCTCTGGTGATGACTTGACTTATGGAAGGATATCCTTTAGAAGATGTATGCCACCTTTTTTTATATTTAGGGCATCGTTAATGCAGAAGGGACGTTCATGCTCCCAAGTCTCCTCATCTGCAATGCCCAAGAAAACGCTAACTTCGTCTGCCATCCAAAGGGAATGATCAACGGATAGAGGGATCAATAGCACAAGGATCTAATAAAAGGGAAATAATGAACCCAACACATGGATCTCCACCAATCAAATCAGATTAAAAACCAAATAAATGTGCAATAAATCCCCCCACTAAGAACTACAATGGATTCACCGCTAAAACTAACCAGTGAACCTCCTTCATTGGAAATAGATGATCCAATTCTAAAAATATTAAAAGTCTCATTAATCCTTCCAAAACCAATTTAAAACATTACTAAAAATATATCCCACCAAAAAAAAACCATTTATCCAAATTATAATAATAGTAATCTGCCATTGAAATTTTTTTAAGTCAATATCTCTTCATCTGCTAAATGTAGTGTCTGCCATCCAAGCTCCCTATGTATAGAATCCTCCATCAACATAGTATCTCCAATCTCCATCAATGTACATTCTATGAACTTACTTCAAGTGTATGTCTATATATAATTTTAAATATAAAATGGTTAATATATGAAGTGACATGAATATTTTACCAATTCATTTCAAATTCGATTTAATCTATTATATTTTTTAATTGAAATTTTAAACATAAAATATTTATTGTATGAATGAACATGGGTATATATATATATATATATATATATATATATATATATATATTCAAAAGTAAAGTACTTTAAGGGTACTTTACTTTATAAGATATTTATATCATATTCAAAATTGATTTGTGAGTATTTTATAATTATGGGTACTTTTTTCAAAGCACTACTATAGTTAAATATTGATTTTCATCCACTATTTATAATGTGACAAATAAACATTTTTAACTCAAACAATGCCAACTCATCCTGAGGGGATGACGTCTTTGTTGGATAGACATTTTGGATTCAATTTTCATAGAAATCTGAAGTATGGAGAATATGCGCAACAACAAAAGAAAGAAGACAAGACATGAGCGAAGTGGGCATTAAAGGCACATGCAGGCTCGAAAGTGCGTAGTAAGAACATACCTAGTAGAGAATAAAGCAGAGAATAAAGCAAGAGAATAAAACAAGAGAAGAAAGTGGGAGAAAATGAAGGATAGCAGTTCAACACGCCAAAAGCAAAAAGACGTGCAAAAGTAGGAATAACAATAATTAAGAGTGAAAAAACAACATGTATATGTAAACATGAGTTGTCATGATTCAGATTAATATGTAATCGGGTTTTTGGGATAAGAAAAGTAGGGTTGTGAGCCTTAGAATTTATGTATAAATATGTAATGGGTTGGGTAGATTAGGGGTTCTATTCTGTTATGTTCTATTCAATTTTTTTTGTTGACATGTTCGTGAGGAGAGTGAGAGAATATATTGAGAATGAAGAGTCTATGTATGATTATTAGAGAGAATTCATGGAGAGAGGATTTCACTATAGAGCGACTATGCAATATGGAGAGAGAGGTAGCATGATATATCTATTGTAAGCGTTGTGTGCAAGATTGAGGCGATCACAAAAAGAGTAATATAGAAGCTAGTCGTTGTGGACGTAGCCCAAAGTTGGGTAAACCAAATTAATCACTGTGTATGCTTGTCTTTTATGTGATTGAGCATGAATAATCTCTTTAAACATGTTAGACTAAATGTGTCTACTATACGATCACTGTGTAATAGTATGAATGTTATAGTAGATGGTTTATGTCACAATCTATAGTATAATGGTACTATATAGCTAAGTTCACTAAGTAATCAAGCAAGAATAAATATAGTATGATGCACACATAACAGATAAGTAAGAATGATTAAGATGATCACCTGCCATTCCCTCACTACTGCAGAAACCTGGTTCCTGCAGCCCCAATAGATGCCTTAGGTGAGACTTCACTTGCATGTAGGTGATGCCGAAAGGGCTAGTTTTTGAAGGGTTTTGTTGGTTAAGATAACTTTAACCTAGGTTCTTACAACCGAGCATCAAAAAATGGTTATGTTGTGAGGACCCAGAATCTGTGATTGAGGGAATGTTTTTGAGGTCGACAAAGAAAGAGATCACATAATGGCTAGAAGGGAAGGAACAATAATTTGATCGAAAAGAGAATAGAAACCCTCATATGAGCGATGAACAATGGATGCAAAGGTATGTGTACACATAATTGCATGAGATTTTCTTTGGATAATTTCTGATTATTTTGACTAAATGGTTAGAAATATTAGTGGAGAATACTGGAAGGTACCGAACCATAATGCTGAAGAATTGGACTCTTGGGTTAGTAAGGCAGTGGAATTGTGTAAGTAATAAGACTTCTCGTGCAATTTATTTCTTGTTGGATGGTATATTGGGAGGTTATATTATTGTTGACACTTGAATCCATTAGGACCGAAACGAAAACCTCACGAGGATATAAATACCCCTGCATTTTTATAGAGGTGGTACTCCTCTTTAGATTTTCTTTGGATTTCTCTAGATTCAAAATGTGGGAATTGACAAAAGTCCATCGTAGTAATTAAAGAAGCATAAATGTTGCAAGAAAATAAAAGCAATATTTTTAATTTGTTTTCTTTTAAATAAAGTTCCTGAGAAAGGACCAGGAATCACACACTTCACACATTTAAATAAAATAAGCAAAATTTCCTCACATCCATTATAGTTTAAGATAATTATTTCTGATCACATAAAACAAAAAGAAGATGATTTGCATGTAAAAGAAAAGTTTAGCAGAGTGGACACATGGGAACCTAAAATAAATATAATGATATATCAACCTCAAATAATTTATATTCTGAAAACAAGATTACAACACAGTTAGGATGGTTCCCAAAGTAGTTCTCTTGAAATTTCTAAAAAAAATATAATTTGTTACATATTCTTTGAAACTGTAAATGTGTTTGTCTTAAAGACTGGGATTGGGGCTCCCGCAGACCATAAAGAAAATAAATACAAGAACTAATATTTTAGAAGGAAGATAGTGGGAAGTAGAAGAATCAACAAGACCTAGTAAGAAGAAAAAAAGAGTTATCAATGTTTGGTTAAACATTTCTAGTGAAAGAGGTAGAGTAACTAGATGAAGGACCTGATAAAGAAAAAGAACGATATGATCAACATAAACTTACTATGATGGTATCTCTCTCTTTCACTTTCTTTCTTATGTCCTTTTATTGTTTTCATCAATGGTTACAGGAACTATCTCAACTGCTTCTTGCCCTTCATTGGTCAATTTATCGATATCTTTCTTGAAGCATTATTTGATGTAGCTTTTCATTGGTGCCATGTTGATTTCATGTCGGATTTTGATGTTTAATAATCCATTGATTTGGTATATATTTCTCAATGCACCAGAAAACCAATTCTTTGCAGTCAAAAACATCAGGAACACAACCTACATGAACAATTCTGGATGTCCAAATTACTTCCTTCTGAGCAGAAGGGGATGAATAGTAAGAATATTCTCTAGAACACTGAAAGTTCTAGTCCTCACATCCAAAAATTCTCAAAGTATCTCCGAAGAAATGTTGTCAAGATGCTGGTGCCATAAGTTGACGAGAGCATTCTTTTAATCTAGATAATATTTGAAATGAGTGGTTGAGAGATATAATATAATCTTTCGTAAATAGTGCTTTAATGTGGTTTAATAAGAAATATCCTCGATCCCCTCGCTTATTAATGATGATATTTACAGGACCTACATGATGAGTTATTAATGGAAATGAATAAGTACAGGATGATATGGGGGTCAGTCAGACTCATGATATGGGAATATGAAGTGAGAACCCGTGAGTCTGCCAACCAGTAAACCATCATTTTTGAAAAAATGGCTAAGTATATTAATTAGAAAGAGAGAATAGAAGGGAGAAAAGAAAAGGGGAATTTGGGTAAGTATAGAAGACGAAAAAGAAATGGACAAAAGAAGTTGGGAAAATAGAAAAGGGGAGGGAAATTTCATAAGCAAGAATTGGCCTCAACAACTGGCTCCAACAGTGAGATGATAACCCCCTGTGGTTTGTCAAGAATCTAGAACCTTGCATGACCAGGTGCTTCCGCCTATTGGGCTATGGAGTTAGAGTAAGAATATACAAAATAAAAAATAAAATTATGTACAATAAGAATGAGAAAGTCTTAGGAGAAGAAACCTTTCAAATGTTTCCCATTTACAGGAAGAATTAATCTTTTACCCTTCATGTCTTGGAGCATATAAGAGTTAAAACCCAAGATCTTCTCGATGACGTATGGTCCTATCCAGAGTGCTTTAAACTTTGTATGCGTTGATGGTTTCTCCTTGGACTTTTTCCAAAGTAACACCAACTTTCCTTTCTAGAAATTATTTACAGTTGTTCTTTGATCAAAACATTTTTTGACACTCTGCTGCCTTTGAGAGGTTTGACTCAGGGATTTACTTCGTTCTTCCTCAAATTTTAATAGCTAGTTTATCCTCCTTTGGATTGGTGAACTCTCTTTTGTATATTCAGTATTAACAACATAAATCAATGCATTGAGCTTGAGGCTAATAGGCATTTTCACTTCCTTACCATAAACCAATGTATAAGGGGACATCCCAATGTTGTCTTTTGGAGTCGTTCTGCTTGCCCACAATGCATCAATTAGCTTTATATGCCAATTTGTTTGGTTCCTGTCAATGGTTTTCTTCAGTATCTGAACAAGTGTTTTATTTGTGGATTCAACAAGGCCATTACCTTATGGATAATAATTATATGGCTGACCCATGATAATTCCATATTCTCTGCAAAACTATGTAAACTTCGACCCGATGAAAATTGAACCATTATCTGTGATAAATTTGTCTGGGAAGACAAATCTTGATAGAATATTATCTTTGAGGAACTTAATTAGATCTTCAGAATCAATCTTCTTTAATTCCACCACTTCCATCCATTTCATGAAATAGTCTATAGGAATGAGAATTTACATATGCCCCTTGCTAGACTTCGGATTAATTAGCCCAACAAAATCAAGTCCCCATTGGGAGAATGAATGTTATACAATTATGGGTTGTAAAGGCATCACAGATCTCTTCATTTTTCCTGAAAAATGTTGGCACGATACACACTTCTTTATCGTGGCATACGAGTCTCTGAATATTGATGGTCGGTAGAATTGAACCCTTATTATCTTGTGAGTGGTGGTAGTAGGTGTAAAGTGTCCACCACATATTCCTTCATGGAATTATCTCATCAGTTCTTGGGATTTTTTTTCATCAATGCATCTTTGTAGTATACCATCATAATTTCTCCTGAACAATATATCAACAACTATCACATATTGATTTTCCTTCATCTTCAATGTTCTTCACTCCTTGGAGTTCACAGTGATAGGAAATTTCCTAGACCTTAAGTAGAATATAATATATCTGTACCAATTTGAATCAACTAATGGTTCTCCTACTGAAATTGAAATCATTCCATCCACAAAATAACCATTCGTGGTGATCTTGCATAAACCTTGTCCTTTTATAGCTTTTAAAGGTTTAATATCAATATCATATTCTTGTATCTTTATTAGCCAGTTAGCCCATTTTCCTTCTGTCAATTGTTGATTCAGAAGCATCTTCACTGGAGATGAGGGTATATAGGAAATACCATGGGAGTTCAATATGTACATTTGGAAATGCGCTACTTCTTTTACAAGAGCCAAGGCTTTCTTTTCCAGTTATGAATACCTCAACTCATAGTAATGTAGGTTTTTTCTCATGAAACTTATTGGGATTTATTCTCCTTTGGTATTCTTGTGAGTAAGAACAGATGCACCAATTGTCTCTATACAAAATGAATAGATGATGAAATCCCTTTGAAAATCTAGACTAATGAGGACAGGAGATGTGGTGATTTCTCCTTTGATATTATTGAAATCCTCTTGAGTATCCACTTCCCATTCGAACCTCTGCTCCTTTTCAACAACAAATTGATCGACTTTATGATACTTTCATAGTCAGGAACAAATCTTCACAAAAAATTGATCTTGCCAAAACATGATTGGACTCCCTTCTTGGATGTCGAGGGGTTGAGCTCATTTATTGCTTTAACTATTTCCAAATCTATGTAAATCCCTTCCTTGCACACAATGTGTCCCAACAGTTTTCCTTGAGTTACATCGAACACGAATTTCTTTGGATTTAGAGAGACAACATATATTTTTCATCTTTCAAAACAATTTCTCAAATGATGGATATGATCACCCTTTGTTTTTTAATGCACCGTCAAGTCATCTTGATAGTCTGCCATAAATTTTCCTATCAAACCTCTAAATGCATGATCCATGTCCCTCTGGAATGTGGATGCAACATTCTTCAAACCAAAGGGCATTCTAGCATATGCATATGTCTCCCAAGGTGTGATAAATTTCGTCTTTGCCCTATCTTCCTTAGCCACCAAGACTTGGTTATATCCAGAAATACCATCCAACATGGACATGCAGGTTGATCCAATGACTTGTTGGAGAAGGAATTCCATATTAGGTAAAGGAAAATTATCCTTTATGCTTGCTCTGTTAAGGTCTCTGAAGTCAAAACACATCCATATTTCTATGGTATTTTTTCTTACAATCACAGGATTTGAAAGCCATTCTGAGTGTCTAATGGGATAAATTATTCCTTCTTTTTTCAATTTCTCCAATTCAATCTTTACCAAAGGTTTCAGTTTGGGATTCATCATCCTTATTTTTTGCTTCACTAGATTTGTTTCTTCCCTCAAGGGAATGATATGATGGAATATAGTTTTATCGTAATCTTTCAAATCATCATAGGTCCAAGAAAACACATCAATGTATTATTTGAACAAGGAAAGATGTTTATCAACTTCCTCAATGGTGAAATTAACTCCCAAGTTGACATATTTCGGGTAACTGTCAGTTTGAATATTGAATTTTCTTGTCTCTTTCACTTTTCAAGATGAAACTTCTTCAAGGAGATTCTTAGCATGATCATCTTTCATAAAAAGAGATTCATATTGTATACAATCTTTGGGGACAACAAGCGAGTGATCATCTTCATCATCATCAACATCATCCAACAATTTTTTTTCCAGTTGTTCATCGTTCTCAAATATTTGCAAATATTCAATGTTATCGGGCACAAACGATCAGAAATCTCTTTCTACTTGGAAATAAAATTTTCTTTGGATGTAGTCTGGGTTTGACAATGAGGCCGCCAAGACTAATGAATCTTCCTTGTGATTCTTGTCCCTTGGAATGAAAGAACTATTGAAGGAACTAAAAGATTCCATCAATTCGTTAACTCTTTTGAAATATGACTTAAGTCTTTCCTTTTTTAGTTTATAACTTTGGGTAACTTGATTGATCACCAACTCTGATTCACCAGTTACAATTAGATTTTCTATTTTCTTTTTTGGCAAGGATCATCCCCTGAATCAAAGATTCATATATTCATCGTTATTAGTGCATGAAAAATTCACTCTAATAGCATGTGGATGCATAATATTACTTGGACTCATAAGAACAATTCCAAATCCATTCCTAGAGCTTGAACAGGCTCCATGGAATGACATCCTCCAATATCCTTCAAACAAACATTACTGATTCTCTATGCCTTGCAATTGCTCTAGGATTTCACCATGTTCCATGTCCAAGATAGCATAGTTTCTAATCTCGACATCTATATAATCTTCCATTAATTCATTATCCTTCTTCTTGTAAGAGAAGGGTTTTCTAGTTTCACAAGGGACTTTAATCATTGCTCCTTCCTTGCCTGGAAGCATCATACAAATTCAATAATTCATTATATATCCCCCGATCATAGATGTCCAATATATTCCCAGAACAACTCCATGTGTTAGAGGAAGGTCTACCACAATAATATTGAAAACTGTATTGATATGGGGGGTTGTCGTAATCCAAGCATAAAAGTCCTTTATTTCTCCATAAGCTGACACTTTTCTAGAATCAATTGCATATATAGTTTCACCGGTTTCATAATACTTGGTGCAAATCATGCCCAATGCCTCCATGACTGGCAGTGACATGATATTATTTGTCGTGCCAGTGTCAACTAAAAAATTATGTACTACAATATCATGATTTTCAATAGAAATGTAAAAGGGAGGAATTTTACCTCTCATCTTGGCAGTTGATTGTCTAGGGATTTGTTTTGGACTAGTAACAACAACTTTTTCTCTTTCATATGGATTGACCAACAATTTCAAAATGTTTTCTCTTTGTTGGGGAATATTCACCACTTCCATAAAGGGTAGGGTTATCCTTAATTTACTCAAATCTTCTACGACATTATATGTCATTTGAGTGGAGTTTGACATCATGTGTTGCCTTTTACTTCCAACACTATCTGTCACTTTCTCATTTTCTCTTTTCACATTTGTTTTTTCTTTTTGGTTCTCTTTATCAGAATCGCCTTTATTTTTTGGTCTATTTACAAATCCTCTTGTCTGGGCAACGTTTTATTGCGATTTGGGATCATTTTCGCCTTCTTCAAATATATACATGGACATCTCACATCCATCCATCTGCATAGTTTTGGAGCTTTCATTAGGTGAGTAATAATTCTCTTACTCAATTAATTTCTAATCATACACATCATCCAGAAAAACCACATTGGGAGTAGGATGTCTGGGAAGGTCTTTGTTAAGAACCAAATATCAATATAGCATAGAAAAACTTCAGAAAAAGTACTCAACACCTTGAAAAAGAGATAATTTCAGATAATAAGCCTCTTCAAGGGGGAAACCTCCTTTTACCCCACTTAAATTTTCAAGTACAAGATGATTCAAAATG
>JZKD02S0261613.1:0-10244 GCA_000966675.3 Picea glauca
GGGGATTGGACAAGCTGGAAGCCACCCGCCGCTCCAGAGCATCTCACTCCCCACTGCCCTGTCCTCTTCAATAACCTGGCTGGCTACGCTCCTATTAACCGATGCATCTTTGACTTCCGTAGTTTGGGAGGTAAACCTTTCTCTGTCAAGGAAGGTTACTCCCAAATCCTCCTAGAAACCCCCGGACATCCCCTCTCCAAACTTTGGAAAGAGATCTGGTCCAAACCCTCGCTTCCCAAAGTCAACACATTCTACTGGCTATTGGCTCATGGAAAAATCCTAATTGCTGAAAACCTTCTAAAACGAGGTATCCAGGGGCCCTCCAGATTCTCTCTCTGCCTCAAAGCCTTAGAAACCATAACACATCTTTTTTCAAAGTGCAACTTTGCCCTTCAACTCTGGAATCTCATTTATCTTCCCCTCCCTAATCCCCCTCCCCCCACCTAACAAATGGGCCAACCTCTTCACCCATTGGAAACAAAGATATGCTGGCAGCTTCAAAAACAAAAAAATATCCACCCTCCTCTGGAAACAAATCCCCAAATTTGTTGTGTGGGAGATATGGTTAGCACACAATCAAGCCACCTTTCGTGGGAAACTCCCCTCAATGCAAAGCATCTTTGAAAAGGCATGCAAATTAATATCAGAAGTCTTTAGCACCAAAGAACTAGGCTTCGACCCTCCAGGCACCTTGGATCCAAGAGAAGAAGAATGGGTCACTTATATAAGGGGACCCCCACAGAACTCTGTAAGAACTCCAAAGCAGCCCCCCAAGCAACAAGATTGGAAGCTGCGTCTCAACAACAACAACTTTGCATCTTGGCAAAGACAACAACATTCTTATTTCCTTTTCTTTGAAGGGGCAACAATGAGAAACCCAGGGGTCGTAGGTGTGGGGGGAGTCATACATGATTCCAAGGGAAAAAAATTGATCGATTACGCCTGGGGACTGGGAAGGACGTCAAACAACAAAGCAGAGCTCCTTGCCGCATATATGGGACTCAAACTAGCCCAGGACTTGCGCATTCAAGCTCTAACAGTTTTGGAGGACTCTGAAATTGTCATAAAGGATTTGAGAGGGATGCCCAGATCGACAAAATCACCTCCCCAAAGCATATCTGCGGCAATCAATTCATTTAAGAAATTTTTTGTTCATCTGAGCTTCTATCATATTTTGCGAAAGAAAAACACAGAGGCAGAAAAAATGGCAAAAGCTGCCAAAACTCTAGAACAGAGCAATCTCCACACCAACCAAACTCTCTCTAATGCTTGGCTCCCCTAAAAGCACTCGGTCCTGTGTCACCCCTTCACCAATAGGATCAAGGCCTCCTTCCCTCGTCACTCTCCCCCCTCCATCTCCTTCCTGAAGCTTCCCTCCTCTCCTCTCATGTCTTGTCCTCTTTCCCGACTCCAGGCACGCGACATGCAGTCAACCACATGCTACGCTCTCCACCCCCATGCTCAACACCCCCCACCCCATCCCCTCCCCCTCCTCGCACGTGAAATCCCTACTTAAGTAGTCCTCTCACCTATCTCTCCAGACGACCATATACACTCTCCTTGCGTAACCTCAGGCCTCGCACCAGTGGAATCCCCTCCCTTGCTCATGGGTAATCATGGATACCYCATTTTTTAACAGCCTATGGAGGCCTTCCTCCAAACTCATCCAAACTCCTAGCAAACACCCTCACATTTCTGAATCCCTTACTCTCCTCCCCCTTCCCCTGTCCCGCTACCACGTTCTGCTCACCCTCTATGCCTTCCTAGAACACAACACAACCATGAGCCAAAGAAACAACGATCAATGCACCTGCCCCATCTGCACTCTGGAGGAAATGTGGGGATAATTTCAGGGACTGTAGGTCAAGTGTCTAAGAATAAAGAACCAGGAGGACTCCAGGCATATGGAACTACAACAAGAAAACATGCGAATTCAGGAAACCATGGCTTCAGTCCAAAACCAAATGAAGATATTAGAACATAGGCACAATCAGGAATTATCCATTGTGTTGCGGGGAGTAAATTAGAATACAAGGCAGCTCGAAGAGCTCAACCAACACCCTCCTCAACATCTCGTTCGCTCAGCAGGTACATACGAGTCTTGGACCCCTTCCACCTTTCATTCAGTGGCCAACAATCAGCATGATCAAATGGCCCCAGGATTTTCAGATCACATCTGCGATAGAGCAAACCATCAGCACGGGGACGCTGATCAAGCTGAGGAGAATGATG
This sequence comes from Picea glauca, assembly GCA_000966675.3. Lineage (NCBI taxonomy): Eukaryota > Viridiplantae > Streptophyta > Pinopsida > Pinales > Pinaceae > Picea > Picea glauca. Next base: position 2,233 of record JZKD02S0261613.1, read on the forward strand.
CAAGTGATGAAGAAGGCCCCTCTCATCCTTAGCACAGGTTTTTATGAACTGCAAACACCAGTTTTTGTTGCATAGTTTCATAGCCATTTTTACATGGCAAGTCTGTAGTGCATACAACATAATGGTTATCAGATGTGTTGCTATAAGAAAGATGGTATGTACTCTCGACACTAGCAGAAAGATAGACCCACAGTCAAATCTTTTTTGTAATATGGCCAATTTTTGATAATACACAAATACCCATTTCTGTTAAAAAACAAACTCTGAGTTTGCACTTTACAAAGCCCAATTTTGCACTTAATTTTCAATCACATTTAATATATATCATTCATAACTTTTAAAGTTGGTTACACATCATCTACAAGTACTACTAAATTAATTACACAACTAAATATATAAAAATCCAAAGACCCTATTAACCATAAAAGCATTGTCACACATATAAATTATTAACAAAAATAAATGATTATATTATTTAACCAACTAGTTTCATGTTTTTTACAATAGATATCACATATAAGGCGAAGCAAGCAATGCCACAATCGTTCTAACAAATATATGCCATTCACATAATCACAATTATATCATTTTGTAATTACATAGTTCCCTTCATCCTTGCAAACACACCTTTCTTTTGAATTGTCTAAAATCATTGTGTCTCTAGCATCATAAGCACACTTCAAAATATCTCAAACTTTATTTAAATGTTTGAGATTTACATATGGAATCCCAACACCAACATAACCCTTTCTCGATATGGTGTCACAATCATCTTGTGTTAGTATGACTTAAATTGCTCCATGTTCAATCCAATTTTGTGAGATAAAAATGGCAAAAACTCATTTACAATTTTTTGTTGTGTAGATGTCCATAAACCTACCTCGAAAATACTAAGGCATTGTTCAAATAATTCTTTAAACCCCACGTATGTAAAATCAATCTTTGTACTTATTTCAATGTCTGGATTTCTTGACAATGATTTGTTTTGCAATGATTTTTTATGAATTGCATGTAACAAGGCTCCATTCATATTGGATATAATCAATTGTTATTTAATAATCTTATATTTGCAAGCAAATAAATACAACACACAATTTGATTAAGATTGCTATATGTACATTGCAAAATTATGAAGTATAGTTATTAGAAATATGATATGTCATTTAAAAAAAAATCACCACTTACATAGTTCCATTCATATTTTTTTGTTAATAACCAATTACTAAAACAAATACAATTATGATAAAAATACACAATTTTCTTTTATATCTGTTTCATATGAACCATTAAATGTTCAACTTGATCACAATACAAAGAAATTTTCCTCACTATTGTCTTATGAATTTGAATCTTTTTAACCAATGCCTCATGTTTGAATGAGGCCTTAGGTGATTCAATAATAAACACAACATTTTTTTTAATATTTCTATCTATTTTATACCTCACGACGTGAATACCATCCCTCATGAAAGGTCGACCGACTCGTCTCCATGCTTCCCCTCCATGAGAATACTATGCTTGAGGAAGGGTCAACCAACCCTTCCACTGGATAACCTACAAAATAATACCATCGTTGAGGAATGTTTGACCGTCTCTTCTCTATGCTCCCATCCATGAGAATAATATGTTGGAGGAAAGGTCGACTGACCCTTCCCTAGGACCCCCCTTACTTGAAAACCCTTCTTGAGGAAAACTCAACCAACCCTTCAATTGGATACCTGGTGATGTGAATGTCATCCTTCAGGAAGCGTTAGCTAACGCTTCTCCATGCTCCTCTTCCATGAAAATACTATTCTGGAGGAAGAATAAGCCAACCCTTCCCCGAGATCCTAATTATGCAAAAACAATTATTGAAGAAGGTTCGATTAACCCTTATCCATGACCCCCCTCCATGAGAATATCATGTAGGAGGAAGGGTTAGCCAACCCTTCCCTAATATCCCCCTTATGTGAAATTTCTTCTAGAAGAAGGTTCATTTGACCCTTCCACTAGATACCCCTCAACATGAATACCATCCTTTAGCAAGAGTTAACTAACCCTTCTCCATGCTCCCCCTGCATGAGAATATTATCCTTGAAGAAGGGTCATATAATCCTTCCACTAGATACTTTGCAATGAGAATATCATCATCCATGAATGGTTGGATAGACCTTCTCCCTTCTCCCCTTCCATGGGAATTCTATTCTAGAGGAAGGGTCGGTTCAAGGTTGATCCTTCCCCAGGATCCCCCTTACATGAAAAATATACTTGAGGAAGGGTAAGTTGACCCTTCCACTAGATAAACCACATTGTAGATACCATATTTGAGGAAGGGTTGGCTGAACCTTCTCTGATCCAGGTGGATATCGGTGGCCACCCTCCTATTCCAACTGGCTCACATACATATTTCGTCTTGGTAGCTTCAATTTTCATCTTAGCAGTTTTTTTCTATCTTTTCGGGTCCTAAACTTCTCATGCCATTTTGAGGCCCTAAACAACGTTTTTTGGGCCCACCATAGTCACACTGTGGACAAAGTCAAAGTGTGATGACATAATGTGTATTCATCGGATATACCTTTCCAATGGGATATCGTGCACCTAAAACAAAGATCGTATGCAAAAGTTACGACCCCGGGAAGTTGATGTACCAACTTACCCCAATGGGGCCCACATGAATTTTGGCGCTTCATCTCCTAGGGTTAGGTTTTTGGATGTCTAGGGTTTTGGAATTCATGTTTGATGTAAAAATGCCTTTAGAGCCTCATTGTAATCATCTTCTTGCAAATGAGTACAACCGTCGCATCTCTTCTAAGAGATAAGCCGCCACCATTATAGCAAGCTTGTTTCAGTATGCATTTTACAGTTTCAACACATTTCTTTATTGAATAGAAGCCAAGTTTTATTGTATCTCTGTTATTGTTCATTGTGTCTCTATTTTCATAATAAATATCTATATTCATTTCGTTCTGCTCATAAAATATGGATCAATGGTATCAGAGCAGTCTGCTCCTTGTCATTCTTAGTGCATGTCCCCGACGAGGTCAGTGTACAAAGAGTTGGGTCTTGAGCTTGTTTCTCTTGAGGACAAAAGCCCTTGCATGCCCAAGCAACCTTCCATGGTGGGAGAAAAGAAAGATGATGGGATAGGAGATCCTTTCAAACTGTTGCTCGAGGAAGCCCTCACACAATATAGGAACGAGATGATGGATAGTTTTGCACAAATCCTTCGACGACTACCAACAAAAGACACATCTTCCTCGAGTGGAGGTGTCACCCCCTTCAAGGTAAAAATCAACTTTGATATTCCTATATTTGAAGGTCATATAGAAGAAGATGCTATAGACAAATGGTTGAATCTGATAGAAGGGTATTTTTCTGTTCATAACTTTTCCAATAGAGAAAAAGATTACATTTGTGCTCCTCAAATTCGTCCCCCATGTCAAATATTGGTGGGAGACTTTCTGTGAGAAAAAGGCAACAGAGGAACCCTCATTATTTATAGTCCCACTCACCTGAGAGTCCTTTAGGGATCCTATTAAGGAATAATACTACCCTGTTGGAAGTTATGATAACCTAGATAGAAGATGGACCACACTACGATAGGAAAGGGACCAAACAATGCCAGAGTTCACAAATATCTTCCATACCTTGCGCACAAAGATGGGTATCAAATATTATGAGTGACATATGGTGCTCAAATACCACAACAGCCTGCATAGATACATCTAGAAATAAATGGAGTTTATGGACATCTCGTCCTTGGGTGAGGCCTATCGATATGTCATCAAAATAGAGCAGAAGCTTAAACAAAAGATGCGACAATTTGGGTCTAGGAATCCCTCACAGCAGAAGCAGGGAAAGGGCGTCCCCAAACCGTAGAAAAAAGGGTGGAGAAAAGAGGGACAACCATCCTAAGCCACAACCAAAGAAGGAAAATGTAAAGATGAAGAAAGACACCGGGAAGTGGTGTGACTTCCATAAGAGCCCCTGGCATAACACTGTTGATTGTTGCTCAAAAAAATTGACATTGGTGGATGAGGTGAAAGCCTTTGAATCATATGCGGGTTCTGAATCTGAGTCAGAACCAAAAAAGGGGAGAAAAATTATTGATGCGGAAACCAGTGCCACCGTTGCTACCACCAAGATCCATCCTAGTGAACCTGATGAGCCAGAGGAAGGAGAGGGCCTCTTTCATTCACAGATGTGGGTGAAGGGTACTCTTCTACACTTCATCATTGATAGTGGTAGCCAAAATAACCTAATATAAGCGAAGCTTTTCAAGCATTTGACCTTGCCGACAACGTTGCACCCGTAACCATACACCATCGGATATCTCCTCCAAGGAAGAGATCTCCGCGTCAACCAACAATGTCTCATGTCCTACAACATCAAGCCATTTAAAGATGAGGTATTGTGTGATGTTGCTCCCCTTGAAGTTTGTGATGTTATTTTTTGCCAACCTTATTTATGGAAATGTCATGATGTATATGAGTCTAGGCATTGTAATTTTATTATTACTTTGAACAAGAAATTGTACAGGATAACCAAGGTAGTCCCACTTACTGCCATTTCTTTGATCTCTGCCAAGAAATGTAGGAAGTTCATCTCTCAGATCGGGAAGTTTGTTTTCTTAGTGATTCGCTCTCAAAGTGAGCAAAAGGTTGTAGCCACATCCATGGCCTCCACGACTGATCTCTCCATGCAACAGAAGCAAGTGGATAAGGTCGTGGAAGAATACAAAGTCATGTTCTCCTCACCCACTAGGGTACCTCTACACTGTCAGGTCAAGCATTCAATCAATCTGACCCACGACGCACCACTACCCAATGGGCCAGTCTATCATCCCTCTTTGTTAGAAAATGAGGAGATCAAGCGTTAGATCTAAGAACTACTCCAAAAGGGGCACATTCAACCCAACTCATCACCATGTAGAATCCCAATCATGTTTTTGCAAAAGAAAGACAAGACCTGGCGATTCTGCATCGATTATCAATCCCTAAGTAAAATCATAGTCAGGAATCGATATCTGATTCCCCAAATAGACGATCTCCTTAACCAACTCAAGGGGTCCAAATAATTTAGTAAGATTGATCTTAAGTCTGGCTACCATAAGGTTCCAATAGAGTAGATGGGTGCATGGAAAACTACCTTCAAGTCCAAAAAAGGTCTTTTTAAATGGTTGGTCATGCCCTTTTGTTTGACGAATGCCCCAAAAAATTTCATGAGGATGATGGGAGATATATTGTGGCCTTTCACCAATTATTTTCTGGCAATGTATCAGGATGAGATCCTCATATACAACAAGAATTGGGCGGAACACTTGCAACATATTCAACAAGTTCTGCACACTCTATGACAACACAAGATATATGCAAATTTGGAAAAATGCTCCTTCGGTAGGTACGGGGTATAGTACCTTGGATACATTGTTGATGAACATGGGGTGCATGTGGTTCCAACCAATATATTGGTAATTCGTAGCTGGATATCCCCAACCACACTCACTAAGCTTCAAATATTTTTAGGCCTGACCAATTTCTATTGCAGGTTTGTGTTGGGGTTCTTCCATATTGCATGGGCCCTCAACCAAGTAACTAGGCATGGTGGTAAGGAAAATTTCATGTGGGGCCTGTCATAACAACAAGTGTTCAATGATTTGAATCAACACTTGTGCTCAACCTAGTGCTCTCATTACCCGATCTGCAACAACCCTTTGAGATCGAGACATATACTTTAAAATATGTTGTGGGCCCAGTTCTCACTCAACACTGACACCCCGTGTCCTATCATAGTGAGACACTATCAGATGCCATACGTAAGTACCCTTCTTACGACAAATAAATGTACTCCATTGTGCAAGCCTGTGACCAATGGAGGTATTAAATTCCCGGGAAGGAGACAATCATCCACACTGATCATAAGCCGCTGCAGTTGATGTAGACACAGGAAAATTGCATAATGATCGTCATCAAAAGTGGTCCGCATACTTGCAATAGTTCCATCTCAAAATCAAGTATAATATAAGAAGCACCAATGACATCTTTGATTTCCTCAGTTGCTTGCTAGCTGCAACACTCACCACGATGCTAAACTCCTATGGCCACGAGACCTCTAGATCGCCCCAACTCTATGAGAGAGATCTTGACTTCACTGCCAACTACTAGATGTTGGGCGAAAAAAAATGTGACTAATTTCCATCTTTAGGATGGGTTTCTATGCCATATGGTCCATCTCTTTATTCCATCAAGCGAGAGGACAAAGATGATTTGGGAATCCCACTACAGTCGGGTGGGAGGATGCTTCAGCGTAGAAAAGATAGTGGTAGTGATGAAAAAACATTTCTCTTGGCTGAAACTTCGACAGGATGTCAGCAAGTATATCAGGTTCTACACTTCATGCACCATTTCCAAATGAGCCATTAAGAAACAAGGCATGTCACTACTACATATGACCAAAATTTCCATGGTTTTTTGTTGCAATTGCCACACATATCCGTCGCACTTTCCACGAAGGAAAACAATATTTTTCGTGGAACTTTTTACGTCGCTATATCCACACACTAAGATTTTTCATGGAAACATCGACGAAATAAGGCCGCCATGTGTCATCATCCTAAATATTTTATGTTAATTTTTTTTCACATCGTCGTATTTGCGACAAACTATCGTAAGTAGACCGACGAACATACATCGAAAAGATGGAATCCCATAGCGAATATTTAACTTGTTGCCATGAACGTTTGTTGCTATAGAGACGCAAGTTCGTCGCAAGGAGTTACATATTCATGGAAATAGCGACAAATTTATGTGGCATATTAGAAAACCCACCAATGGCTTGCGACACAGATGCCATACTTGTGATGAACATACATCGCTATAGCGCCAACTTCTGTAGGTTTTAAAAAAAAACTTGATGGTTTTCTAGTCTCCAAAAACAATGATATGCTACAGAAGCTTTACAATGATATGATACATAAGTCCCCATCTTCATGATACACATAAGCCTTAGTACTGTACCTAATGAAGAATGTGATTTATTGTTGATTCATGCACAAATTTGATGTCTAACAACAATCCCTTATCCTACTTCAAGGACAAAAATTTTCAAGGAGGGACGATGTGCAATGGACCTAATTAACACAATTATTACTATTAATTATTATTACTTAAGTTCGATAGAGGTCACGCCCATTCACTATGGCTCATGTGTCCCATGTCGAATACTCATATATTTTAGTCCTTTGTGTCCCATTTCACAGTGTCATGTGACTCGTAACAATTCAACTTTCCTTTTCAATATTGAACTTCGATGAATAAAATGAGTTGTGTATCTAAAGTTCACGATCTCCCAAGTATCAACACTTCTATTCTAGCATAATTCCGATATAAGTTCTTAACAATAATCAAAATTGAATATCTTAACAATAATCAAAATTGTGTTTTTACATTTCTATGTCTCCATAAGTTCTACATTGAGTTCTATACTTAAAAAAAACACGTCAAAACCCTTACCTTATCATTGTTCTTTCGCTAGATCCATTAGCCCATACAACTTGATAAGAATTTTCCACGAGATTCATTTCCATCACCAAGACCTGCATGAATCATAAAAGACAAATTCTTTATATGAGTAAATAATATATAAGCAAATAAACAAGCATTTAGTTATGTAAAATACTCTAGCAAAAACTTAAGTGGTCGCGTACCTTAATGAGATTATCTTTGTTTCAAGAATAGGTTATTATCTACTAAATAGGGCCAACCACGTGAAGGTGGAATCTCATATGGCCCCTCCCCCCNTAGCAAAAACTTAAGTGGTCGCGTACCTTAATGAGATTATCTTTGTTTCAAGAATAGGTTATTATCTACTAAATAGGGCCAACCACGTGAAGGTGGAAGCTCATATGGCCCCTCCCCCCCCCTCACATCGCTCTCAATTCCCCATACCCAATAAATGATTTTGTTTATATAGAAAACATATAGACATTCATGCATAACTAGGCTAGTCATCAAAACATATGAACATATAAACAT
>JZKD02S0261613.1:10254-20802 GCA_000966675.3 Picea glauca
GTCACAGGGAAAAATCACATGGCATTTTTCCATCCAGCAACTCATTCGGTACTCCATCCAACACTGCATTCGGTACTCCATTCGACACTCCATCCTGCACTAAAACCGTGGGCGAGTTGGTGGTTGTTATATCGGTGGCCTATGATGGGAAAATCAAGAACATGGGTTTTTCTCATGCTCGTGCTTGTGGCCTCTAGCTACTGAGCTCTTGACATCTTGGATTGGGTTGTTATGCTGAGCATTGAGTGGCTCGCTTGGTTTCTAGAAGCCATCGGCGGTTAAAGCACATTTAATGTAATTTTTTGTTTTTAGAGGAGGTCGACCCTTCCAGTGGTCGACCTCTCAACTTGTAACTCTTATAAATACCACAGTAGTGGCCAGACAAGTGTTAAGTTCAAAATTGTGAAGCTAGCATTGTTTTTACTGTGTAATTCAAGACATTTTAATAAATTTGTGTAAGACTGTGTTTTTAATTCAAATGACAAAATCGTGTTTCTTGAGCTCGTGATTCACTATTGAGGAGTAGCCACAACCTACTGGGGGCCCACCAGTGGTCTAGGTGAATAGTTAGATAGTTAATTTGTGCAATTGTTATTTCTTTCATTTTCCTGTATATGTGTTTTTATCATTTTTACTTGTTGTGTTTACTGTTCATAGCTTAATTGTTCAATTTCCTTTTTGCAGGTTGCTTATGAAGGATAGTGTTAATATGCCATGTATTTTTAATTAAATAGGAAATAGCTTGCAAGCTTAAGCCACTAACCCTGGCGTATGATTAAATGATAGTTAGAATTTATGTATGTTGAAATAGAATAGTTAGAAGTTAAAACTGAGTTAAAACGAAGTATTGAGATAATGTTTTCTTTGGCAAGGTTTCGATGGATGATTAGTTGTTAGCTTTGATTTTAGTTCTCAATTTGCTTATCTAGTTTGCTCAATTAGTTTTCTTATTAATTCTCTTCTCATATGTTGAAATAGAAATAGGATTTTGAATTATGCTTTTATGAGTATTTCAATTTGCAATTTGAATTATTGTTAATAGTAGGATTAGTTTAGTTTACTTCATGCAATTTCCATTCTATACCTAGATGGCAATTTTAATTCCAAGTATTGATTTTGAGTTATGTTTGTAGTTATAAATCTCTAATGGTGTGTATTTTCTTACATTAGCATAGGAGTGAATTTGAATTTAGTACAATAGTGTTTTCTTTATTGTTGATGATTAATGGATAAATTGAAGGATCACATGGATTTTTGAGGTAGTTGATATTTCTTCTATAATGGCTAAGTTCTCATTAGATTTCCTGATTCATACCTTTCACTTTTCTATAGAAGTTAATATTGAATTTATCCCTCTTGAGTTATCATTAATTGTTAAATGTCATCGTGATGTCATAAGACACCGAAGACATAATCATCAACATTATATTTGAAGTTTTCTTGTTATTGTAGATTAAAGCATAGTTTTCTTGTTATCATAAATTAAGAGTAATTGGTGATTAATCTTTGAATATTGTCATGATGTTTATAAATCAATAGGTTAAGATTTACTTTTGTAGATTAGAAGTAATTATGAAGTTTATCTTAAGAATAGAGTTCACTTTCTTAATAGTTGATTAGTTATTTGTTAAGTAGTTTTTATTTAGTTTATGTGCTGCATAAGTTTTAATAGGGTAGTTGCTTGCTTGTTTACTTGTTGTTTCTCATTGATTTTGAATAGATTAGTAGATTAGTTTGCTATTTCTATTGTTCATTAAATAGATTAAATAGATGGCTTTATTTTTGTTCATTACATTGATTAAGTTAACTTGTTCATCTTAGGGTTTTCGTTTGCTTTCTTAGGACAATCCATTGTTCAAAAGTTACTTAGGGTAAATAGTTTAAGTTCCTTGATAGGGTTTGATCATTGATAGTCTTTGCTTAAGTAGATTATATCTCAGATAGACCATTTCCTTAATTAGACTATACTACCTCTATCTTTTCTGCCTTGGCACATATAGTGCTACAACTCTAAGTTTACTTACCCTGGGTTGACAATTTAATTGAGGGTTTTAATGCATATAGAACACCCATCATTTTTGGTGTTATTTCCGAGGAGTTATCTTAAAGTAGGAAGCAGTTAGGAAATAGATCATTTCTAAACCTTAGCATTAGTTTGGTGGTGGGGGAACTTTAAGACGAGAGGTAAGAACCTGCGCATCTGTTATAGTAGGTTCCCCCAAACCCAATGGTAGTTTTATTTTTGTTGTTTGCTTTCATGAACAGACCTAGGGACCCAAAAGGTAGATACATTAAATCCAAATCATACCTTTCAACCAAGGTTCCTTCTGATATTTTTGGGGGAAGGAACATTCCACTTATAAACTCCACAGACCAGTACCAAAAAATAGAAACTAGCTCAACCCAAAGAGATAAAGAAGTATCTGAAGAGACTAAGACAGGGAGAATTATAAAACAAAAAATTGAAGCATCAATAATAGTGGCACATGAAGCAAGACCACTCGAGCCTTCTGCAAAACCAAACAATACAACCTTTGTTTTCTTACCACCATCAGGAGATCCTAACTTTGAAAACATCATAGACCCTGAACAGGTGAAAAACCTTGTTTGGTAGTTCAGCCAATATAATTGTCTCTCAAATTGACACAAAAACTTTGGCACCAATAATCTCAATTGACTCGAGTAGATTCCCAGATATCCAAGTAGTAGGAAGACCTTCCCATCAAAGAGATACCTTTATTAGACAAAAACCTTGGGAGACCTTGTTCTCTTCAAGGATAAAACCACCCAGGTAGTCTCTTTTTGGAAACCAAACCTGTATGGATGATTAGGAGGATCACAACAATGTAAGACATAGGGAGGAAGAAGAAGTTGGAAATCAAACCGAAACTACCTTCGGGTTTCCAATTTTGGACACCACGCTGAATGTCAATATGAAAATTATCCCCCTCTCAGCACTGCCCACCTTTTATGGTAAAAGTAGTGAAGATCCAAATACTTTCCTATTTGAGTTCGAAATCTTGTGTAGGATATACAACTACTTACAAGATGCCCAAAAACTAAAACTCTTTCCTACCACCCTCAAGGACTCTACACTAAGATGGTTCATGGGGTTGGGAGAGTCTAGTATTAGGTCTTGGCCGGAAGCCATGAAATATATCTTTCTTGAGAAATACCAATACTACTGCAAGACAAGGAGTCTCGTAATGATATTTTCAAATTCCAACAGTTAGAAGATGTGAATCTCGAGGATTATATGGAACAGTTTGATTATATCTCCCAGAAATCAAAATACCATGACCTTCCAGATGATGCAGTTAGGGATCTTTTCCTCAAAGGGATTTCATAAGAATACCTGGATATACTTAACCTAATGGAATCAAGTGACATGTCCCACAAACCATTTGCCGAAATCTGTGAAATGTGTAAAAATTACTCAAGAAGTAGAGCTAAAACAGGGAAGAATGTTTGGGATCCTTATAGTAGAAACTTAAAACCAGTTAGTTTAGGTGGTATCATGAGAGTAGAGATAGGGAACCTTTTAGAGAATTTGAAAACAGATATCTTAAGCACAATAGGTTCCTAGTTGGACACCCTCTAGATTAAAAAGAAATAGGAGGAAAATGCAACAATGACCATATATTTCCCAAGATGTAGGAGGAGGCATTCCTCAAGGGAATGCCCATTAGATAACATTTTAGTTTGTAGATTCTGCACAGAGGACGACTCAACTAAAAAGTGTCCATCATTTCTTGGTTTGTTAGCCATCTATAGGAGTGGGGATCCTAGGGAATCCTTTTATGCACCTAGGATGCCACGACAGCCTAGGATTCATCCCACATACCCAGATCCACAACCTCAATTTCCACCCTATTATCAACAACCACAATAGTGGAACTCACCAAGTTAGCAAAAATAGTCTACATAGTACCAACATCCTTGGATTAAAGGATGGAGAGGAGGACATAACCAAGGGAACCCTCAAGCTCCACTTGTCCCTATGACCAACCATCTATACCCTCAGTTTCCATCGAACATTCCACAACTTCTACCAGGTTTAGTTCCACCACCTTTACCTTATATTCCACAACAACAACCGCAACAATATCAGAATGAAAGATCCCCAAGACCAACATTATTACCGGCACAACCAGTGCCCAATCCCAATAATAAGCCCACTCAACCTCTTCACAATGTTGATATGCAGGATTTCCTGACATATTTTATTTCTCATGTTCCATTGCAAGAGATTCAACTAAGGTCAGGAAAAGTTCTGGACAGGCAGAGACCTTCAGTAGTCATCTAGGAAGAAGAAGAAGAAGAGGAAACCCCCAAACAACCCACGAATGACACTAGGTGGGAATATGTTATTATTCCTAAGAACCAAGAACCCAAGCTTCCCCAAAATGAACCTTCACAAATTACAAAGGCCCCTCATCTAGAAATATTAGTAATCGAGAAACCGACCACCCGACCGAAATTTTACATCTTGAATGAATTGAAGAATATTTTTGTCGAGATTCCCTTACTACAAGCGATTAAGTATATTCCAATATACAGTAAGGTAGTCAAAGAATTGTGTATTAAGAAGCCAGGTAGGAAGCAGAAGGATCCTCCAACAATACATTTGATAGGAGAACGTTCTTAGTACATATGAGAGCAGCCTAAGGTAGAAAAATATGGGAACCCTAGAAACATTGTAGTGACCATAACCATTAATGAGGCTTCCATTGGGAACACTCTCATATACCTAGGGGTAGCCATCAATGTTATGACCATTACTACCTTGGAGGAATTATAGTTAAGACCTCTTCTTAGACCTACCCCAACCATTTTGGAATTAGTAGATAAGACTAGGGTTATACCTGAAGGAATTTTGGATGATATCATAGTTACTTTAGCCTCATGGGAGTACCCGGTAGACTTTCTCGTCATCCACTCAAAGGATCCTACCAAAGGCCATCCCGTTATTTTGGGAAGACCTTGGTTAGCCACAACCAATGCATTTATTGGATGTAGAGAGGGAGAAATGACCATCTCAAATGGACTTTCTATCCAGAAGCTCACCATATACCCTCCAACCCAACCTATCATGGAGAATCTATGGTGGCTTGAATGCCCATACAAGAATGAGGACTAGGAAGAACCTATGTTTCCAAGTGACCATGCCTGGGCACTTCAGGAGCACACAATGGAAAATGTGCTAAACCAGTATATTTCTGCTATTACGTGCATTGATTTTCCACAATCTTTTCCCCAATTTGAGTACATGTTTAGGGAATAATTTCATAAACAATTGGACCAATCCATTATGTCTTTGAAATATTTTATCTTCGAGATATACAATTCTCCCATATCTTATACCATGCCATACGAGATTATCCCAGGGAAATTTCTACATATAAACTCAGGGCTAGATGCATACCAACAAAAGCAGTTAGTAAGTGTCCTTTAAAAGAAATCAGGGGCATTCGCCTGGGAATACACTGACATGAAGGGTATACACCCTGACACATGTATCCATCATATATATAACCAGGGGGAAGTAACACCTGTTAGGCAACCTGAGAGAAGGATGAACCCAGCACTCAAAGATATAGTAAAAGAGGAGATCCAAAAGTTATTAAATGTCGGATTTATTTATCCCATCTCTGACAGTAAGTGGGTGTCCCCTCTTGTAGTAGTTCCAAAGAAAGTGACCGAGAAATGGAGATTTTTTTTTTATTTCTGGGAACTCAACAAAGCCACTCTAAAGGACTACATTCCTCTTCCTTTCATTGACCAAGTTTTGGATACCCTGTCTGGAAAGAAATATTTCTCCTTTTTAGATGGATATAGTGGGTACAATCAAATTCGCATAGCACCCAAGGATCAGGACAAGACTACCTTTACTTGTCCTTGGGGCACCTATGCCTATAGGGTCTTTCCATTTGGATTGTGTAATGCTCCTGCCACATTTCAATGAGTAGTACTAGGGATATTTGTTAATCTTATTCATGATTGTGTGGAGGTATACATGCATGACTTCACAGTATATGGAAATACTTACCAGGAAGCCTTAGATAACTTAGAAAAAGTCCTTATCAGATGCCAATAAATAAACCTATCTTTAAGTCATGAAAAATGTAAAATGTTGTTGACTGAAGGAGTGGTTCTAGGACATCATGTTTCATATGAAGGGATCAAATTCGACCCTGCAAAGATTGAGGTCATCGTTAGACTTCCACCCCTCAAAAATCAGAAAGAGGTGAGAAGATTTCTTAGACATGTCAGATACTACCGGCGGTTTATTGAAAATTTTACAAAGATTGTTGCACCCATGTTTGGATTGTTAATAAATGATGTTGATTTTATTTGGACTGAGCAGTGTCAAACTGCCTTTGAAACCCTAAAAGCTAAGTTATCTATGGCACCAGTTCTTAGGGGGCCCAATTGGGCTCTCCCATTTCACATATCCACTAATGCCTCTGACACCGCAATAGGAGGAGTATTAGGGAAAAAATAAGACTAGAAGTCCTATTCCATTTATTTTGTGAGCAAGAACTTGTCCCCTGCCAAGCTAAACTACACAATTACCGAGAAGGAATTATTGGCAGCAGTTCATGCTATCAATAAGTTTATCCACTACATCACATGTTACGAATTATTTGTACATACAGATCATTATGCCATTAGATTTCTCATGAATAAACCCATAACTAATGGTTGAGTGACTAGGTGGCTCCTACTATTGCAAGAGTTTAATATCACCGTGCTTGACCGACCTGGAAAGGAGAATTTGGTAGCTGATTTTATTTCATGAATAAAAAATGAGGAAGATGATATTCCTATAGATGATATTTTCCCAGACGAGCACCATTTTTCCCTTTCTGTAAATACCCCATGGTTTGTAGATATGGAAAACTATTTGGCTACTAGGAAGTTATCATCTCATTTGTCACCTCATGAAAAACGTAGAATTGTCACGCAAAGTGCCAATTACTCTTGGGTTGGCCATGATGTTTTTCGTATAGGTCTTGATTTGATTATTCGTAGATGTGTCTAAGAAGATGAGATACCAGAAATACTACGAAGTTGTCATGATGGACCAGGCGGTGGCCATTTTTCTGACAAACGTACA
Organism: Picea glauca; assembly: GCA_000966675.3. Taxonomy (NCBI): domain Eukaryota; kingdom Viridiplantae; phylum Streptophyta; class Pinopsida; order Pinales; family Pinaceae; genus Picea; species Picea glauca. Next base: position 17,375 of record JZKD02S0261613.1, read on the forward strand.
ACATATAAGGTGTTACATTCATGTTACTATTGGCGTAGCATTTTCAAGGATGTTGCCAAGTATGGGAGGAGTTGTGACAATTGTCAAAGAATAGGAAGACCCATGTGAGCTGAAAAAATTCACTTGCATTCCCAAGTTATGATAGACCCTTTCGAAAAATGGGCCCTTGATTTTGTAAGACCAATTTCACCCACTACATTTTGGTTTGTACAAATTATGTCACCAAGTGGGTAGAGGAAAAATCCCTATTAAGGGATACAAAAAAATATGTTGTCGAATTTATCTATGAAGACATCTTTACCCACTTCATTGCTCCTCATGAAATTGTTACAGAAAAAGGCACTCAATTCACTTCCAAGCTGATGATAGAACTAACAGAGAAATATGGGATTAAACATTATAAATATTCTCCATACCATCCACAAGCTAATGGTTAGGTAGAGTATACAAACAAGATTCTGGAAGCTATCTTAACCAAGATTGTTCAATTACATCATTGAGATTGGGCCGATAGTCTTCCAGAGGCTTTGTGGGCATATCAGACCACCTGGAGAAACATCACTGGGCATACCCCTTATGAGATAGTGTACGGGAAACAAGTACTTCTACCAATAGAATTTCAAGTAAGGACCTTCCATATTGCTTCAAAATTGGGATTAAACTTAGACGAGGCTCAGAAACAATGAGCCATACAATTAAATGAGTTGGATGAGATCAGGAAAGATGTTATCCAACGAAAAATATTATTCCAAAACTAGAGGAGCAAGTGGCATGACAAGTTTATTAAGAAGAAACACTCCCAACCTGGTGATTGGGATTTGTTGTTTGACTCCTAATTTAAAACCTTCAAAGGAAAACTTACCACTCGGTGGTTGGGTCCTTACAAGGTAGTCACCGTGTATGACAATGGGGCTATGAAAATCAAAACAATTGACGATGGACAAGTCTCCTTTGTAGTAAATGGACACAGACTCAAACTTTATCACAGACCCATTTCCAAAGACGATTTTCTACAGGTCATGTCAACTAACAAGGCATTGGCCTTAGTATACGGGGAAGTCACCCCATTGTTCTTGAATGTTTTCTAAATTTTCCACTGTATATATGTAAATAATTTTGAATTTTGTTGATAGACAATTCTAGGAATTTCTGTAGGTATTTATTTCACCAAGAGTAGACAGTTTCAAGGAAATATAAAAGAAGGCTTTTTCTTCAAAATATTGTTATACGTGAACCTTGTTCTCTGCTTAGCATCAAATTAATAATGACTTGTTGTAATTGGCCATATTTTTGCAAAGATTTTCATCTTCTTTTTCTCAAGGCATCTTAAGAAGCAGTTTCTCTTGAAAACCTTCACCACTATATAAGGAAGTGATATCGTAACCATCAATCTTGTAGGTCTCTCGTACAGTTCCACAAGAAACCTAAGTAAGTGAGTAAAGTATCTTTATTAAAAAGTAACAAGGAGGTTTGATTAACGGTTAGCCATGAAAACATCAAAAAAGAAGAAAAAGAAGAAAGTAAGTTGAGCCTAAAGATACATTTATGTTCTTTCCCAATGGTACCATCCACTACACACTGAAAATAATTGATTATGTCATATATTTAGATAGGCTACGTCCGCTTAAGTACCCCTTAAATCAGGACAATCACTAAGGAATATATAACGGAAATTCATCCTCTAACATAAATACCATCCCAATTAAAAAAAAAAAAGAGAAAAAGTTGTTTTCAGAGTTGTCCCCCCATCGTCTTGCACAAAGCAATCTTATATTAAAATCTTAAAAGATGGAGGGCCAGCCTTTGAGGGTGTAAGAGGCTAACCCACTGGGATACTGAACAGGTCTATTGGCAGCAGGTACCGGCCTGTGGTATGACTAGGTAAACCCGTTAGAGTACTAAACAGACTTGCTGGCAACGGGGCATTCTACCTAGCGAGGATGAGAATCTGACAAAAAATAAATAATATATTTAAAATTTTCCTGATGTACGTCATTACTTGTAGACAAAGATGACATGAAGTATGTATGGTTAAGACAAGGTTAATGAACTCCATAAATTTTCCATTGGGAACTAACTTTGAGACTATCTTGAAACTCTCTCACCTACCTCTTCTTATCTATAGATAGGATCTCTTATCCTATAGGTGGGGCCATATTCTAACCGTCTCGTCAGACCGATATGTGAAATTTATCTCTACACTTAACAAGCTATAAATCTTTGTCTATTGGGAGAATTGATTGGTTTCCTATCTTTTTTATTATGAGGTGTCACAATACTTAGGTGTGGGGAAGGGGTTTCATGAGTTGACAAATGATAATACTGCCTAGAAGAAGTAAAATCTTTGTAAAAATTTATGTGTATTGTTTTCATGACACAGGCTATGACATCAACAACTATTTTATTTTTGAAATGTTAATTCCCTTTTTGTTATAAACAGTTGTACATTTCCTGAACATACCACTTAACTAGTTTATTTTCGTTATAGACTGTTCATTACGGAGTTGAGATTACATGACTTATGCAAGATAAAGGAACAAATTGAGTGAGCACGATGGAAAAAAAAATAATAATGGAAGACTATGCCTCTTCTCCTATTCACTATGACTGTCAAAATCATTCTAAGACTACATGCTATGGATAAAACATCCATTACAAGAAGAATAAAATTGCATTTTGCACAGAGGTACCATATGAAGTGCCATATGGAGTGTCATATGAGGTACCGTTTCAAATACCATATGAGTTGTCGGATGACGTGCCATATGAAATTTCAAACGAGAAGTATACACAAGTACTGTCCATAATTTTAGGTAACCAGGAATCAATTGCATTTATTTGAATTAGTTCATGGAAATTAAGATTAAATGATGCAATCCTTAGAAATTTTTATGATCAAATGTTCAATTCAAAGACTTGGACATTGATCTAACATCTTCATCATTACGATTGCCTCTCAAAACATGCCTTCAAATTCGAAATCGTCGCACTCATGCTCACACATGGCAACTCGTGTGTGTGACTTCATTGATGAATGCAATCGTTTCCACCTTGGGCGCACTAAAAAATGGAGGGATTGCTCAATTGGTTATCCCATTTATACCTTACGCTCACCCTCTTCTCATTGTGCTCAACCCCTGTCTAATTGTGCTCAACCTCTGTCTAATTGTTCTCAGCCTCTGCCTAATTGCGCTCGTCCTTTGTGTTAGCACTCTGTAATTTGCCTAAGGCTGTTGAGGCAATCATAGAGGTAACCTCGAACCGCTTCAAGTCTTGGATCTATCCCTCCAAGACTCAGAGAGGGATCTCTCTATTAAATTTAGCTTTGTTTGTAAGGGATAGATTTTAGGATAGCTAAGAAAGTAATGAGAATATGGAGTTTTTTATTTTAAAATGGTTAGTCAGGGACAACAAGGAGGGCCATTGGG